>VDFB02086081.1:420145724-420405351 GCA_007258455.2 Sequoia sempervirens
ACTATTTTTCAAAAAACTATCAAAGACTAATGCAAAATTGAGACCCAACCTTGGAAAAATCATAACACCAACACTTTCTAACATTTTCCTTCCCTTTTCAGGGGTCATGCCCACCATCTCTCTATCCACACTCATCTTTAGATCATTCAATAACTATTCTTCATTACTTGGTGTAACATTGTCAACCATTTCTCTTATCTCTTTTCCTTTTTGTTTATATAAGAATGCTTTAAATTCTGGAGAATTTATAAATTCATTATCTGCTACAAATGACTTATACTCCACGTGCCTTGCATCTGTATCTATACTCTCTTCAACACTTAATTCCCTGGCAAGGCAGGTGTAATCCTGAGTTCTCATTCTTGACATCTTATTAGGTTGACCCTGTGGCACATTATCCTCAGATGCCTCTTCCCCAAAAGATGACAGCTCTATGTCTTGCAACCCTTGATTATATTTTTCAACCACCATTTCTGCTTCTTTGGCTTCCAGGTTCCTAATCATATCATCAAATTGATAGGGTACATGTTGATACCCTCCAAATTTTATCTTTTGTTTAGCAGAATTGATATATCCTTTTGGATCAAAATTATTTCTCGGTGGTCCTCTTTTCATGTTCTATTGTAGTAGCTTATCAAGAATCAAGTTGTACCCTTCCTTCACCAATACTGTAAAATCACCAAAGCACAATGTACTAGGCATAAAAGCCTGCTTTCCAAAAGAACTCAAATTCATGACACTGGAAAATTCCATTTGCCTGACAATTTCCAAGTATGCAATCTTGTCTGGAACTATTTTAGGAAAAATGAATGGGGCATCCTCAAATCCATAAACCCTAGTCATGGTGGCATCTTCCAAGCAATACCAATCCCCCCAATTGTGACTAATTGGCCCATTGAAGTCCTTAGGCCTGAGAAATCTCTTTATCTCATCAGATAAAGAATAAGCACATGGATGATTATAGAATTTGTACAGTGGCTTTACAAAATACTCCTCAAAGTGTATGAAACAAGAATTAACAAACCTGTTGTCCCAAACAATAGTCTATAATTGAACAGGTAATGACATAACTTCCTTATCAAATTGTGAAATTCTCATCTCCTTAGGCCAAAACCCTAACTCCTGTCCAAAATACAACACTATGTGCATCTACAGTGAATAATGCCTAAGATGTAAGATAGAGGTTCCACCTTTTACTGCCATCAACCCAGAATTAAGCCCCTTAAAAATTTATGAGGCATAATCAAAAGGTCTAGATTTGTGATACTGAATATCTGCTGAAATTATCATAGGCACAATTAACATATATTTAGGTACTTCCATTCCCAATAGTTGGCCTACCGAAAAATAAGTATATTTCGTATAGGGCTCAAAAATTTCAACATGGAATGGGGGTCCCTCACTATCCTCCAGCGGAATTGATTTCCTGCCCTGTCCAATTCTGTGCAAGGGCAACCTCCAACCTTTATAAATTGTGTCCATCCTCCCGAATTTCTTCTCTAATTCTTCACATATGATCTTTTCGCTACATACCCCTTCCAATTTGAAAACGTCACCTATTACATCTTTTGATATGTGTATCAGTGGTTTCCCGAATGGGTCACATATAGCTTTGAGTTTCAGATTATAATGGGTGGCCAACAATCTCACCAATTCTACATTGACAAATACATCAGGGCAAACCAACTTCCCCAGATTAAGCTTCCATGGGTTACATACTAGTTCAAAACGATTCCTTCGATAATAATGAAAACTAAAAATTTCATAACCTCTTATTGGTGTCCAAATATCTCCTATGAGCTTACATTTGTCATCTAATTTATCCACTTCTACCCTAAGTTGTACAAATCACCTGGCTTTAGGTCCAGAGCCAGGTAATTGGTGATAAGATCTTGACTTAGCTTTTGCTCAGTGCCCTCTGGCTCAATTTCGGTTTTTGGTTTTTTCCCTCTAGACTGACTACTTTCCCCATGTTTTCTCCCCTTTAATTTTCCCGAACTAGTGGCTTCCATTCTTCAAAAGTGCAGAAATTAAGGTACGAAGAACTTACTGTATTTTGCTCAAAACTTTTGATCTAAAAGAATGCCCTGGTTCTTCATTTGTCCTTCTGCTTCCTCTGCTATCAATTCCACAATAATGTTCTCAATTGAATCTCCCTCAATTCATGAAACTACTTATGCTCCATGGCGCCATTAATGTTTTAGCTAAAACACGAGTGAAGTAGGTCTTTTTTCAAAACTCGCACTGCCACATCATGTAATATTGTCGGCAAGATAGTTTCAAATCTTGGGTGATCCTTTTATTAGGGCTCTTACCAACGTTCATTAAACATCCGCTAAGAAATCTTGTAGTTTCCCCGACACTTTGAGTCTCCCCGACAGTTATTTCGATTCACTCGTATCTTCGCTATCAATGGATCATATATCGTTAACATGTCCTGTAGTTTTACCGACGTTATGAGTCTCTCTGAGAGCTATCCTTTCATTCTTAAGTATATTGCTATAACTCCCACCAATGCAAAACTATCGCTGTGACTTAGTAGGTCGGGCAAATATTCTTCAGCTTACTCCAAAGATATGTATCTTGCTGAAATATTTCCTTTTTTCTTTATCGACAAGATCCCTAATCCAATCTTGCTAGTATGTTTTCTTCGTCAATTTTGATCGCTAAGGCATAATGGTTTTCTTGCCAATGGAACTACACTTGGTATGACCTTCTTATCTCTCTCTATTGAAGTTCGTCTCGCAGATGCATTTCTTCATCGGCGAGACCATGAATCATATCTTTCTTATGGTCATTCCCTCCAAACATATCGCCAAGTCTCTTACCAACATAATTCCATCAATGTGTCATGGAGGGTCGGCGGGACATCTTGAACTCATCCCAGTAGCATTATCCTACTGACATAATCCTCCTCTGCTTCATTGGCAAGACTAGATGAATGTCTCGGGCTGACTTTAGGAATTTCACTCCGATGGCGTTGGTCTGGCTGACATATTTCCTTGTGCTTCGAGCGGTAGGACATATATAAGCTCGATATGACTTCTCACTGTCACCCCGATGATTATTATCTTGCTGATAGAATCTATTTGTCGTTTGAGACTGTGAACTGCATCTTCCCAATGTGTATCCTCAAATGAGATTTTATCAGTATGACATACCTAACCTCTTGTCGATACACTGAAAAATATGTGTTAGTATAAAATAACTTATGGATCGGGGAGACCCGCATCATCTCATGCCGATATGATTTATACATTCAAATGCTCAGGTTCAAGTGAATTTTATAAGACCAAATGATATGCAAAGTAGATTATATCAATTTTATACTCGTGGTATAGGCTTCTTTGAAAACTTATGAGTATAGACAACCAAAAAAATCTCAAAATTTCACAGTTCTAACAGGTCTTATGGGGGACAAAAGGGATGACGACTCGGAGTTACCCATGAATTTTGTATTAGGTGCAGCAGCAGTCTAAGTGAGTGGAAAAGGTGGATGCCAAGGGAAAGATCTAGAGTGAGGTCATAGGCATGTAGTATAGTGTGCCAGGGGCATGGAGCTAAGTCAAGTAGGTGAGCCAAGTTGATGGAGTGAGCTAAGTTATGGAGTAACTCTCATGAAGCCAAGGAGTTGGTGTTAGAGGTTGGAACTCCTCTGAGGAGTCAACTGGGTTGGTGTCGGTACATGGGAGTGAAGGAGTGAAGGAGTGTCAGGGACAATCAAGAGTCAGAGAGCTCGTGGGAATAGTTGCATGTGTGTTATTCTGCGGTGCATATGCTAAGTCAAGATCCTGCAAGAGGGATTCACATGGAGTTGGAGAAGGCGTAGTCTGAAGATCAGAAATGGCTTGTCCGAAGAGGGGGCCTTGAGTATGGTTTGTCAGTTCTGTGCATGGGTTAGAAACTTGAAGAAAAAAGTTTGATCAACCCGACCCCATGAGAGTTCAAAAATATCCACAAATAGCAAATCAAAATGACACCTAATTTCCCCCATTCCTTCTTCTCTAACTCCTTATGGACATCCTTGAGAGATCCTGGGAATGAGTCAATAAAATAAATCATAAAGATAAGACTATAAAAAGATAAAAACAAAGTTGTATCAATTCCCATATCTGTTTGGGGTGGGGCTATTAGCCAGTGTTGATCATGTCTATCATAGGAATATATTCGTTAAGACATATCTCAGGATGTTGTTGGTATATGTCAAATAGATAGGTAGTTGATACTTTGGCATTGTTTCTGTCTGTTTATAGTTGGAGCTTTTGTGATTGTTTGTTTGAAGGTTTTAACTTTTGATGTTTGATTTTTTTTTTTGTCAAAGGGTGAGTGTGACGATTCATTTATTATGGATTGTGATGATGGAGATAGGACTTTTTTTATTTTATGAGTTTTATGATGTTTTTTTTTTTTCAGGGGACTAGCCTAGGGTCTCAGGGGGGGCATCAAAGATAAGCCCTACCTATGTTGTACACATAGATGCTTGTATTTTCCTTGGTTTGAGTGTTTTTGACCTTTTCTATTTTGTGAATGTTTTTGGATTTTGTTGTTTTCTAATGTTTTTGATCTCTTTTTTTTCACTATTTTTAGATTTTATTTTTTTACTTAAGTTGAAATAAAGCATGATAGAAACCTAAGGGGACTAACCTATGGCCTTAGGGGCTAATAAGCATTTCCTACGTTGTACATGCAGAGACCACATAGTTTGGTTGTTTGACTCAAAACATAAACTATTTTTTGGATAAACAACATTGATAATCTAGATTGATATTTTGCTTTTGTGTCTAGAGGATATGTTATAGGAAATCTACTTGAACTAGCTATGAGGTTCAAGCAAATGTTGATATCTTAGACTGTTTTAGTAAAGGAATAATGCAACGATGTTGTTTTGTTTTTGATGTTTTACAAATGTTTTTGATTTTTTTGAATTTTGCTCTTTTCCATTTTTTTAGATTTTTACCCTTTTTCCTGGGGTATTAGATGACAGCTTGGATTGATATTTCACTTTGTTTTTCTAGAGAATATGTTGTGAAAAAGCTTACTTGAACTAGTTGTGGGGTTCAAGCAACTGTTGATATCTCAAAATTTTCGAGTGAAGGAATAATCTATGTTGTTGGTATCTTTGAAGGTTACCTTGGTAGTGTGTTTTTGGTATACCTTGTTGTTGGGATGAATTGGGAAGGGTACCATGTGGCACACCTTGTTGTTTGGAAAATTCCTAGATCACAATGTGAGCTAGAAGGCATAGATCAAGATTTATTCTAACGCAAGATGTAAGGACTTGCCCCTAGTGTCTAGCAATGATAGATTATCTTGTGGTAGGATTGTTGGAAATACGTGCCTCAAACATTACAGGCTGAAACCTCCATTAGAGTCAAGTCGGTGTGACATTCTATTTGTCTGTCCAACTAGCAGGTTTGTTTTATTCAGTTCTAAACAGGTCGCTATGACCTTGCCATTGTCTTGTCGAAAGGTTACAATGTGGAGTCTATCGTTGTAGCATGATGTATTCGTTATGACCTTATAGCACTCGGGAGACCTCTGGTTGAAAGGCCATTCAATCGTGCATCGGGGAGACTCTTGGTGATTGTCATCTTCAGTGAAGCTAAAGGTTTTCACTAAGATGTCTCAGCGAAGTGTTAATATCTCACCGACAGCGTATGTATTGAGGTCCTCGAGGTAACTCATTATGGCTCAGTGAGAAGTCACCGCGAAAGAAAATGTTACGCCGATTGTGTTTCATCGGAGAGACTTGGCCGAAGGAAGTGTCTTCGGTAAGATGTCCTACCGAAGTGGATATGTCTTAGCAACTAAGACTTAAGTTATAATCTTCAGTGTTGCTCTTGTCGAATGGTGGTCATCGGTGGAACATTTTGTTTTCGGTAAGAAGTCCTAGCGACTCTGATGAGTCTCGCCGATGTTGAAGAATCTTTGGGGTAACTTAAAGCTATCAGAGAAACCTCTTAGCGATGGCGAATGTCTTGCCGATAGCCAATGGTTATCGGGGTAGCTCTTGGCGACAGTTGGTCATCGGTGAAACATATGGATCTCGGTATGATGTCTTGGCGAAAGCCAATTGTCTGGCCGACAGGTGTATGTTTTCGGTGTAACTCAAGTTGTTCTATGATACCTCTTGGTGATAGACAAAGTCTTGTCGACTATCCTTTGGAGCTCGATATGACTTGTGTCTTCGGTATAACTTTAGTGACTCGCTATGACCTTCTGGCAAAAGCAATAGGTCAGGGCAACTACGTGATGACTCGGTGTATCTCTTGAAGCTCGATATAACATCTTGGTGACTACAGAGGCTCTTGGCGACATCAATATGAAGTATATGTGGCATCAGCGAGACACTGTTAGTGTCTCACCAAGATGCCAGTGCATTACGAATTCTATTGACCATCTGACTATCATACCTGGAATCTCATGGACGAATAGAGGAAGGTGAAAGTGAACCGTTAGCAGTTGGTTCATTGCAACAGTTCTGTGAGAAAGCTCAACAGTCAAGGAACACCATGGATATAGTTGGAAGTTGCAGACACTTGGGGGTTGTATAGTAGTTCGATCAACAGTGAAGTGTGAAGAATTAAAACTATATCAGTAAAGGATTTAAAATCTGTAAAGGCTATAACTTGGATGTTTTCTATTTGAAGAATGTTCATGATGAATGCTGCTGTATAATGACACCAGAAAGATAAGTCTGGAGTTGTATGTAATTTTGATTACTGTAATACAAAGGGATTTCTCTTGGTGTGGTGGGTTTTTCTCCCGTAAGGGTGTTCCCACGTATATTTGGTGTTCATGTGTGTTTGTCTAATACTTTGTTTCTGTAATCTATCTCTTAGTGCATCTAAACTTGACTGTAATTGAAAATTTAAAAGTACTTCTGCATTATTTCCTGAGGTATTGATGTTAGGAGAATTATTTTCCGCATCTAATTTTCCTTACAAGGATAATATGTTTGGATAGAGTATGCCCTTTTGGAAAATGCCTCATGGCTCAGATAATGCTGGGTAGGATAGGATTGTACTGATAGTGACCCATGTCAAGATGTTCTCCATAAGCAAGTTTAAAGTCTACACCAAACATTTGTCAAGGTCAAGATAAGTTGGATTTTGGATAAAAATGAATGGGATTTATTATGGATCATTTGAGATGCTTCCACCTAAAATAGTGCACATAGATGCTCGATTCTACATATGACATCTATTTTCTAGGTTTCCATCATGGTACTTGTTCAAAGTGCCACCATAGTGGTTTTCACTAGAGGACAATTTTTCTTGACTATTTTCTTGATTTTATTTTTATTTTTAAAAAAAAATTTGGATGTCACACAAGAGGCATGTTTACCAAGTTTTCATTATGGTGACAATTTTTTGCTCATGTTGAACCACTTGGTCGTGTTGATGTAGATATTGTTGGTGTTGATATGGTTGTTGTTGTTGTCATGAAGTGCCAACGATATCCTTCTTGGAGGAGCTATTTTCTAGGATACAAGCACTTGAATGTAACCATTGATAATTCTTATCTTCCTTGTCGATACTAAAGTTAACTTTACCTTGATTCACACATCATGATAGAGTGCCCTTAAAATACTTATGATAAATAGTTTCTACCAACACATGGTGAATGCGAGATTTGGATATTTTGGATGGCGAAATGCATTGAGGGATATGATATTCAGATGGATTGGTTGGTAGTTTGGAACCTTTGACTCTCCAAACTTGAGATGATGAGCAATGATGGGTGGATATGGAGATTCGATTGGGACCAACATCTTGATATACTTTGTAGGTCACTCTTGAAGCTTTATTTTTTATTACTGAACTATTTTGATGGATGAACTTTCCCTTTTTGATTTTTCCCCATAGTTTCTTTAACTAATGGAGTTTTATAGGGATCATTTTATTTTTTTGCTTTTGTATCCATTTGAATTTTGCTTGTCCATTTTGTTTTGCTGATTATTTTTCTTTAATGACTTGTTTTGTTTGGTATAGATTTTTCTCTTGTTGTTGGTCCCAATTAGAGGGTGAAAAAATGGGTGGATGATGATTCATGACATTTCTAGTTGTAGCTTTGGTAGCAATTTCATCATAAGGACTCTTCATGCTCTCTATGTTGATGCTTGCATTAGATAAAGTTTCCCCCAGTATTTTAGAGGTATCACTGACATGTTTAGATCCCTTACTTGTTGAATAACCAAGACCTTCATGCTTAGGATTACCAATTGTGTGGTTGATTTTATAGTGTGATATGTATGCAAAAACAAATAAATCAAACACACCGATAGAACATTATATTAAAAACAGAATTTAAATGAAAATAAATGCAAACTCTTTCTTTTGTCTTTGATGCCGTCCTATCGTCCTCTATCTCCAGTGTTTTTGTTGATTCTAGCTGGCTCTCAGATATTGGGCTAGGCTCAACAAACGGTCTTCCTAGAGAACGAGATTAAATATGAATGCATGCAATGCTATACTAAGCTATGATTATGCTGATACTAGACATGATTGATAAAATGAAAGATTACGAAATTGATAAAAACTAAAGATGATAAAACAATGCTAAAGATGCTAGAATGCTAGAATGCAAGTAATCTATAATTTGTATGCATTCTAAGTTGTAGCTGTAACCAATGCTTGGATTCATAGGGATATTTATAGAGTTTTCGAAAGATTCTGATTGGCTGATGTGATCAACAACTGTTAAAATTCTTGGCAGATTGAATGGTCGAAGATGGATAAGACTGGAGAGAAAAATAGAAGAAAACAAAAAGCAAGCTTTGTTTCCTTTTTTGGAAAAAGAGATAAGATGAGATGATAAAGATGAATTGTAAAAATCATCTTTTTGTGAGATTTTGGAAAGATTTTGAAGAAGATAAATAATGAATTATTAAATTCAATTATTCATTTATAAGTGACATGGAGATTTTTCTTAAAATATAATATTTACCCAAGATTTGAAGAATAATGAAGGATTTCATAATTAAATAAAATATTTAATTATGATTTTGAAAAGATATGGAAGATATTTAATTAATCTTTTTAAGAAATGACATGTAAATGGAATTAATTAAATAAAATATTTAATTAATTAGAAGAAGAATTTGAAAAGAAATATTTAAATTTAATTAAATAAAAAATACTTAATTAAATTCAAAAGTGATAATTAATTAAAATAAATAAAGTGTATTTATTTAATTAATCAAGTAGACATATGAATGTGAAATAATTAAATAAAAATTGATTTATTTAATCATGACAGAAGAATAAATTGAATGAACAATATAATTAAATTAATTAAATTTAATCATATGTAGAGAACTTTAGAGAAATTAATTAAATAATAAATATTTAATTAAATGCCAAGATTAATCAGACATGACCAATTTTATGCATATACATTTTTCCCCTCTTTGAAGTGATGTGTGAAACACATTGCTTCAAAGAAAATATTCCTGCTTTTTGAAATTTTGTCGCGTTTGATTTTGCCCCTGATTAGAAAAATTTTAACTAATATGCCCCTGATCTAGCTCTGATATGTTTCCAATATTTGATGATGTCGATATTAATGATGCCCCCTCAGGAGATAAATCACTGATGATGAGAAAACATTTAGATGATAAAGGAGACAGTGATTTAGCTCCTGATAATTGATGAGAAAGATGCCCCAGTTGAAAAAAAATGCCATCAAAAACCTAGTTTGTTTGACCCTTAAAAGGTAAAAAGGTAATTTAAAGGTGAGTCATTTTCATTTTTGACTTTGAGAAACCTTGTGCTCTGATGATGACTTGTCGCGATGGAGATCCCTTATCACCGACATAGATTCGAGCGGTCCCACTGATATCAGTGACCAGTAGCGTATGGACCACCGGTGAGTCAATTCAAACCTTCTTATGTTGAATTTTTTTGTTTTTAGTCAATTTTTGATGCATTTTAGCGTGGTTTTAGGTTTAAATTTTCCATTTTAGCTCTTTTAGAAAATAGTCTAGCGCATTCGAAGATTTTTATAGCGTTGATAGGTGATAAAATAGCGCTTATAGGATATCCACAGTTTAACGCATTCGATAAATGAAGTAGCGCTCATAGGAGGCTAGGGTTGAATTGGGTACATTAGCGCATTTAGGTATCAGATTAGTGCTTACAGGGGTTTAGCGCATCCAGGGGGTGAAATAGCACATTTGACAAATGAAGTAGCGCTTTTGGGGAAATAGTGCTTTTAGGAAATGATGTAGCACATTTAGGGCACAGAGCCATGCATATGGAGTTTTAGTGCATCCGGGGAAAATTGTAGCGCTTTTAGGGTTTTAACACTTTTAGGCCACAAAGTAGCACGTTTAGGAAATTTAGACAGAATTCTGATTTGATGAAAATGATGATGAATTATTGCTTCCTTGGTCAATAGATAGGAGAATTGTCATGTCATCATGTTAAGAAATTGATAAGTTTGCTTCCCGAAATAGAAAACAAAGAGTAGATAGCTGATAACTTTGTTTCTGAAAATGAAAAACAAAGAGTAGATGATTAATAGGAATTCTGATAAATTTTCTTTCTGCGATAGAAAACAAATAGTAGATTGACTGATAGGGCTTCTGATAAATTTTCTTTCTACGATAGAAAACAAATAGTAAATTGATGTGATAGGAGAATATATTTGCATTCATGATTGAAGTACAAATAGGGTGATGATTTTTGATTGTTGATAAATTTGCTTTCCTGAAAAAGAAAAAGAAAATAGTAAATGATGATAGAGTAGATTGATTTGATATGCAGATAGATAGATTTTGTATTTATGGCCTGATATGATTTCCTTTTGATATGAGACTGATATGTGTCATTTGATTGATATGGGTCTTTTGATATGAATCTAATTGAGGTAGATAAATTGTTTTGATATGAGTCGGATATGAGTCTAATTGATTGTTATTGTGATGACCAAAAATAGGAGGTTTTCAAAAACCTCTAGATTAGAGAGCGCTTCTCGACGGGTTGGGATAGGATCCGAGATTTGACACCTACAAATGTGTAGTTGATAGTGAGGTGTGGGTTGGGATCCTTGTTGGCAATGCCTCCTATTCAAGTCAATAGGGGACTGTTGACTGCATTAGTAGAGAGATGGCATTCTGAGCATAACACATTTCATTTGCCAACTGGTGAGTTGACGGTGACCCCAGAGGATGTGTACAGGATTTTGGGGATCCTGGTGGTAGGTTCCCTTGTGTTCTATGATCACAAGGAGTTGGGTGGGACAGATGCACTGATGAGGGTGTATGGCGACACACAGATAGTAGGGTACTGGGTGTCGTGGGCAGACTTTAGAGGTTATCTGGCCTTACCTGCAATGTTAGGTGTTTTCATTGGGGGCTTCCTTTGTCTGGATCGCTGGTCAAAGGGGCTATCAGTTGGATGGGGGAGGATCATCAAGCAGATGATGGGTCAGCCGAGGAGTTGCATGCTAGCTCATCTATATCATGACTTGCACCAAGTTGTATATAGAGGATCATTGAGTTTGTCTTGTGGTGTCACTCTGCTCTAGATCTAGGCATGGGAGCATATTGTTGTTACTAGACCGCTATGTTAGAGGGCTAGGCCGCCAGGTAGGCCATATGTGTATGCTTATTCATTTGCACTTGTCCAGCCCAAGTTGGGCAAGGTGGAGTATTGGAGACGGATGCTAGATGTCATGGATACAGTGATATGGAGGCCTTATATTGATTGTGATGTTTGGGATACAAATCACTTAGAGATGTCTTTTGTAGGTATACCTCAATTTTTGATAGGCTGCACACCATTCATCATAGAGATATTTTTGGCCCTACGAGTACATAGGCAGTTTGGGTTTACACAGGGTATGCCTCAAGGTGTTGTGCACTATGGACGGTGCAAGGATGAACCTGGATGGGGTCCTTGCATTGCTTACCAGGTCGCATATACGAAGTATATGGCATTGTAGCCTAAGGAATGGGATCCAGACCAAATATTGTTGATGCTGGTATGTCAGAGAAGTATTCAGTTTATTATCATACACACCCATTTCCGCGGTTTACATATCTAGATGAGTTGACACCCATTTTGGTGGCACCTCAGCCAGGAGTTTGGAGATAGGAGGATGTGGCGGGTGGTGAGCAGGCAGCTATTGGAGGAGAGGAGGAGGATAGTGGAGACGAGGAGGAGAGTGGAGACGAGGAGAGCTTAGATGATGATGATGGGGATGACGGTGGAGATGGGGGACAAGAGGAGCAAAGAACAGTGAGATAGAGGACTGATATTGCTAGCAGTTCTCAAGGTGTACGGAGACCGAGGAGTAATATCGGCTGATAGACAGTGATCAGGGTCACCTCTTCAGTGCAGCAGGCATAGATAGACATGCTATAGGCCCAGGTTCAGACACTACAGGGACAATAGGTGCAGTTACAGAGCTAGTTGGCTCAGGCTCAGGGTTTGGTAGCATAGCTCTAGACACAGTTGGCACAGACACAGGCCCAGGAATAGGTACATGCACATGCATCTCCACCTGCCTCAGACCCATAGGTAGCCTAGTTGATTGCAGAGAGAGACTCATTCAGACGACGGGCAGCAGAGGCAAAGGGTGTGGCACAGAGACTTATGGGCACTATTGGGAGTGTATCATTACGAGAGTCCATTGCAGAGGGGTTTGAGATGGCTAGGGATGTTGAGTACTATCGGGTTCGATATGAGGAGTTGTGTTCTCCTGAGCACAGAGAGCCTTTCCCACGGTCCCACAGTAGGACCAGGATCATATCACAAATAGCTACATAGAGTAGAGGGGTTACAGGGCCTCGACAAGATCCTAATGCAGGGACGAGTGGCAAACCATCATCCTTGAGACTAGCTCCATCAGGGGGGTCCACCAGCCAACCTTGAGCCAGTGATACAGGATTATTGATGTATCCAATTTTGTGGGGATATGTGTATTATTTTTTATCATATCTCATGTATCTCTCTATACTATTGAGTTTCATTGGACATTTGGACATTTGTATTTATTTTTGATGAGTGATGATATGCAACGGCAATGAGTTTTGATGATGATATGGATGTGAATTTATTTTTGCATGATGTGATATGGATTTTGATATGTATGTAAATGATTTGATGACTGATCATGATATGTAGGATGAGTTATGATATGCTCATGATGATAATTTATGATATGCTAATGATGATGATTTTATGATATTCTTATGATGATGATTTATGATGCGTACTAATGATGTCATGTAGGTGGATGACCTATGTTGTGATTAATGAAAATATGCAATGGGATTTTTGAAATGCTTGTAATGTGTTGGCAAATGATGTGGAAATGTAATGTATGTATGAAATTTGTATTTTTGGATTTTTTGAATGCAATAAATAATGATGATGTGATGGAAAATGGATGTTTATGTTTATGAGATGATTTTGTGGATTCGGTTATATAAAAAATGATATGAAAATGATGAATGCGTGTAAGGTAGGATAAATAAATGATATGAAAATGATAGATGAGTGCAATAATGAGATGAAATGATAAGGATATGATAAAAATGATAATGATAATGAAATGAAAAGATGAAATGAAATGATATGATAAAACAAAATGATAATGTAGCAAAATGTAATGAAATGTTAATTCAATGAAATGATAATGTAATGAAATGATAGTGTAATGAAATGATAGTGTAATGAAATGATAATGCAATGAGATGATAGTGTAATGAAATGTAATGCAATGATAGTGTAATGAAAATGTAATGTAATGAAATGATAGTGTAATGAAATGTAATGCAATCATAGTGTAATGAAAATATAATGTATTGAAATGTATGAAATGATAGTGTAATGAAATGTAATGTAATGATAGTGTAATGAAAATGTAATGTAATGAAATGTAATGAAATGATAGTGTACTGAACTGATAGTGTAATGAAATGTAATGCAATGATAGTGTAATGAAAATGTAATGTAATGAAATGTAATGAAAGGTAATGAAATGTAATGAAATGATAGTGTAATGAAATGTAATGCAATGATAGTGTAATGAAAATGTAATGTAATGAAATGATAGTGTAATGAACTGATAGTGTAATGAAATGTAATGCAATGATAGTGTAATGAAAATGTAATGTAATGAAATGTAATGAAATGATAGTGTAATGAAATGTAATGCAATGATAGTGTAATGAAAATGTAATGTAATGAAATGATAGTGTAATGAACTGATAGTGTAATGAAATGTAATGCAATGATAGTGTAATGAAAATGTAATGTAATGAAATGTAATGAAATGATAGTGTAATGAAATGTAATGCAATGATAGTGTAATGAAAATGTAATGTAATGAAATGATAGTGTAATGAACTAATAGTGTAATGAAATGTAATGCAATGATAGTGTAATGAAATGTAATGAAAAACTGATGAGGAAATGATAATGAAATGATAGTGAAATGAAACAAAATGTCAAAATGAAGTGAAATGATAAAAGTCAATGATATGAATATAATAAGTAAGAAGAAAATAGAAATGATGTGAAATGGGGAAATGAATGGTAAATGAAAGGATCTAAATGACATGCAAATGAATGATATGAGAATGATCAATGCCATGCAATGAAAAAATGCCAAATGCATAATAATGGATAACTAAATGATAAAGTACTTGAAATGATATAAAAATGAATGATAAATAATGAACTAGAGGATATGTATAGGACCTAGATGAAATGATAATGATTAATGAAATGAGGATGAAAGATGATGATGAAACAAATGTCTGAATGTCCTCCACAAATAGTCCAAAGAGACATGACATCCGTTGATGTTTTTGTTCAACCTTTCAAAACTCTGTTGCAGATCCAGTATGCAGATATATACATTGATCTAAATGAAATGAAACTAAATGAAACCAACCGTTTGTTGAGCCTTTCATTAGATTTCTTGAATCATCATAGAGCGTTTTAAAATGTTGGAAGTATGTACAAGCGTCAAAGGGGAAATTAGCACCAAAGATGACCTGGGTGCAACTTTCATGATTTTTGATATAGCAAGTGAACAAAAGCATCGAGGTATAATTGAACCGAGATGACCTAAGAATTGCTTGCATAAACAGACAAAGACTAACCACTTTTTGATGCAAATGTGGAACTGTCATCAATGATACACTGTAGAAATAATGTCTTGCGACATATTTGCACCAAATTGATAGTTAACCTCAAGACAACAGACAAAGAAAAATCATCCTCATTCCTCGCCACTCTAGTTTAGTACATCATCGAGTGTGCTCCAGAGAGATGATATTGAAAAATTCAAACAACCATTGTTCAAAATATAATACTGCTATTCCAAACATTATTCAGATTTTAGATCATCCAGATATGAGTCATGATATGGTACTTGTTGAAAACTATTGTGATATGGATCAATGATTGGATAGTTGTTCATAGGATTTGATTGTTTGTTTTCCTGAGTGGATTCTATGTCATTGTCTAGCTATTTTAGTAAACTCTGAAAGTTGATTGTCCCCAGTATGTCAACGTTTGCCCCCAGTATTGACACAACTTTCCGAAATAGATATGTACAATGATCAAGCCATGGTAAGACATTATCGCTTTAGGAAAATGATGAAAATATTGTGTTGGTATGGCCCTAAGATGAAGGCTGAGAAGTTAAGTGAAAAACATGAACTAATAGATGGAGAGCTACAAATAGTGTCTATTTGCCAGATTTTAACTATTTGTTTTTATTGCATTTTTCTGATTTCTTTTTTATTTGATTTGATTTATTTATTTTATTTTTATTTTTTCAGGACATTTTTTGATGTTTTTGTATTTCTTCAGAACTTTTTATGTTGTTTTTTGTATTTCTTCATGACGTTTTCTGCTATTTTTGTATTTCTTCAGGACATTTTTTTGCTGTTTTTGATGTTTCTTCAGGACGTTTTCTACTGTTTTGTGATTTTTTTAGGACTTTTTTTGATGTTTTTGTGATTTTTTCAGGACTTTTTCTGATGATGATGACTGCTTCAGACATAATACTTTTTTAGGTGCATGTTGTTGATAGGTTCATCAAACAAGTCCCCTTCTAGTGTTGACAACTTGTATGCTCTTGAACTATATACAACGATAACCACATAAGGACCCAGCCAATTTGGTTCAAACTTACCTTTCTTCTCTTTGTCTTGCTGATTGCATGGGTTCTCCTTTAGAACAAGATCACCAACCTAAAAGGTACGTGGTTTGACTATGTGATTATAGCTAGGAGACATCATCTATAGATATGCTTTCAAATGATCAACTGCTCGTTGTCTCTTCTCATCAAGGAGTTCCAACTCTTGCAGTCGAGAAACTCTATATTCATCATCTATTGTGAGACCCTTTAAGGATACCCTTAGTGATGTAATCTCAACCTCGAGTGGAAAAATGGCTTCTGCTCCATAAACAAGAGCATACGGTGTTGCTCCTATTGGCATTTTGATGCTAGTTTTGTAGGCCCATAATGCGAGATTGAGTTGAACATGACAATCTTTCCCTGCATCATTCACAGTCTTTTTCAATATTTTCAGTATTGTTTTGTTCGAGGCCTCTGCTTGGCCATTCCCTTGTGGATAATAAGGTGTTGAGTATCTATGTTGGATATGGAATCTCTCACAAACTTCATCAACATCCTAATTCTTGAATGGTCATCCATTATCTGTAATGATGGAGTTGGGAATGCCATACCGTCAGATGAGATAGTTGAGTATGAATGATGATATTTTTTTGTCAGTAACCTTAGTGAGAGGTACTACCTCAATCCACTTGGTAAAGTACTTTGTTGCTGTGATGATGAACTTCTGTTCGTTCGATGATGAAGGATGAATCATGCCAACTAGAATTAACCCCCATTGAGAGAATGGCCAGGTTGGCGTAAATGGTTGTAGTTCCTGTGTTGGTGCATGGATGAGATTTCCATGTATTTTACATTTAGAGCACTTCTTTACAAAAGTGAATGATTCCCTTTCCATAGTCGTCTAGTAGTAACCCATTCTAATCAATTTCTTGGATAAGGTTAGTCCACTTGAATGAGTACCACAAATGCCACCATGAACTTCTTATAAAGCCTTGTTGGATTCGTCACTTTCAAGACATCGAAGTAAAGTACCATCAAGACCGTGGTGATAGAGAGTGTCAGCAATAAGGGTATAGCGAGAGGATTGGTGGATAAAGTTGCACTTTTGGTTACAGGATAAGTCAATTGGTAAGATGTCATCTTTTAGGTAGGCATAAATCTTTCCATACCAAGGTGAATCAGATCCTACTAAGTGGAAAATGATTTGACTTTCGGGTGTGTCATAGGCAGGTACAAATGATTGTTCCACTAGAAATTCATAGCGAGCCTAATTTTTTGGGAGTTGTAGCAATGATGCGATCATGGCCATGGCGTCAACTGCTTTGTTATCAAGTCTTGGAATTTGTATGAACTTGATATCTACGAAGTACTTCTTGAAATCATCAACCATCTTCTTATATGGCAATAGTTTGTCATATTTGGTTTGATAATCATCATTGATCTGATTTATGACTAACTGTGAGTCACCGTAAACTTGTAGTTATGTGATCCTCCATTCCAATGCTATTTTTAGTCCAGTAATTAAAGCTTCATATTCAGCTATGTTATTAGTGCATGGAAACATTAGCCGATATGATCGAGGAATGGTATTTCCTTGAGGGGTGACAAAGAGTATGCCTGCCCCCGATCCATGTTGAGTGAAAGAACCATCAAAGTATAAAGACCAAGGTTGCTTTAATTCTACAGTGAAGACATCAACATCTGGAAAGTCAATGTGCATGGGATGCTCTACTTGTAGTGGTGCTTCAGCTAGTTGATCAGCGATAACTTGCCCTTTGATTGCTTTGCGATCAACATAATGAATGTCAAACTCGCTTAAGATCATAACCTATTTTGCTAGTCGTCCTATCAAAGTAGCTTTGCTTAACAAATACTTGAGTGGATCAATCTTTGCAACAAGATTGATTGTATGAGTTAACATGTAGTGTCAAAATTTCTTTGATGCAAAGACTACTGCGAGGCAAGCCTTTTTGATAAAAGTGTAGTTGAGTTCATGACCTGTAAGTGTTCATCTTATGTAATAAAGTGCACGTTCTTTTCCTATAGATTCCTCTTGTGCTAATAATGCCCCCAAAGATGTCTTTGTTGCGGCAATATATAAGATTAGAGGTTTTTCTGGATTTTGTGGTACTAGAACTAGTGGGTTCATCAAGTACTGCTTCATCTATTGAAAGGCCAATTCACACTTATTGTCCCATTTGAAAGGAACATTCTTAAGTAATAGATGCGTGAAAGGTAGGCTTTTATTGGCCAGTTGTGCAATGAACCTTCGTATAGATTGAAGTCGTTCTTGTAATGACCTCAACTGACTGATATTCTTTGGTGGAGGCATTTCCATGATTGCTTGCACCTTGGCAAGATCTACTTCAATTCCTTTTGCTGATACTATGTATCCCAAAAGCTTTCTAGATGTGACTCCAAAAACACATTTCTTGGGGTTGAGGTGAACTTTGAACTTTTCCAACCTCACAAAGATTTTGGATAATACTTCAAGATTTCCTTCTCTTGTGTATGACTTTTCCAATATATCATCTACATAATCTTCCATGAATGTGTGCATCATGTCATAAAAAATTGTAGTCATAGCTCTTTGGTAAGTATCCCTGACGTTCTTTAGACCGAAAGGCATGACATTCCAACAGTAAGTCCCCCATGGACATGTGAACTCTGTTTTGTCCTAGTCTTCAGGTGCGATCTTGATTTGGTTGTAACCAGAAAAACCATCCATTAGTGAATACATGGAATGGCCAGTTGTCAGATCTACTATAGTATCAATGCTTGGAAGAGGGAAGTCATCCTTAGGACATGCCTTATTAAGATCTCTAAAATTTGTGCACACTCTGACACTTTTGTCAGGTTTGGACACTAGAATGATGTTGGAGATCCATTCTGCATAGTCGATTGATCTTATAAATCCCACATCAAGGATTTTTCTGAGTTCTTCTTTAACCAGTAGTGCAACATGAGGATGCATCTTTCTAAGTTTTTGTTTCACCATTTTAACTCATGGTTTGATGGACAAGTGATGCATTATAAGATCAGGATCAAGACCTGGCATGTCTTTGTAAGACCAAGCAAAGTTGACTTGATTTGTTTTGAGAAATTCCATGAACTCAGGTACTTCTTTATCCGTCATTGATGTAGCTAACTATAGAATCTTTGGTTTTTCTGAAGTTTCAAGATTAACTGCTTTTGTAGGCTCAATCAAGATAGGTGATCACTCATGATAATGCTCTAGGAGAGTGTCAAATATCCCATCATCAGGTGCCTTAAAAAGGTTTTCACCATCCGATACGCTCTTTGTTTTATCTTTTATTTGATCTAACACTGCCAGATTATGGTTTTCACCATTAGATCTTTCTTTTTCTTTTTTTTTTGCAGCTAGGAGACTTGACACTCTCCTAATTAAAGACTCTGTGCTGAAAATCGCTAGTGGAACAATCATTTGTATCATCTGTGGAAAGGAAGTTCATGATAGATTCATCACTTGGGAACATAGGTAGATTGATAGGTACAGATGAATCCCAGTCAATGAGATCGGGATGGGTCAATCGTAGCGGGTCATTGGGTTGCATGAGATCAGCTATGGTTAAGGTCATAATAGAGTTGTCTGTAGGATCCGAGGTATGAAGCAAATCAATGATGGTATTGTTATCACGATAATCTTGTTTGATTAAATCTGACTCAGTATCACTAGAACCATAGTCACTTTGTAGTTCAGATTCTTGCGATTGGGACCCTGACCCTTCTCCTTCGATTAGATTTGGGGTGTAATTTTGTACCACATCAAAACTTTTGTCCCTCCATAACTCATCATTGTGGATGGTGTTCCATTCATATTCACCAGAATCTGTGTAAGAATTATTATCCACGAAATTCTGAATTGTTGTCAAACAGACTGCCCATGTATCAAACCCTTCTTGTAATGTGAGAACAGTATCATGCGACTATTTAGGTGGTCTTTCTTTTGAGTTAGTATCATAGCATAGTCTTGTTTTATCCTTTGCAGCAAGTCCTGAAAGGTGAATAGGCTCAACTACTCCTTCTTTTCTCATTCTAATAGGACCATTACCATGATAGCCCATCTTTTGCATGATTGAATGTCCTTTACCATATTGATCAGTTGGTAATTTGATATTAAGAATTGTTTCATATTCATCTTTATAGAGCCAACTTAAAACTTCTCTATCCTCAGAATCTTCCATAGGGAATTGTTCTTTGATAAATCATCCATTAAACTTTGTATTTGGCTCTGTTGGTGGTTGCGTTGACATGGATGCTATGGATATCTATTTTTGTGCAATAGAGGGTTATCCATGTGACCAAGATGATATAGGTAGATTCATAAGGTAGAGAGAGTACTCCCCTACTCCATTGTCATTGAACTGTAGTTGCTTGTCGAAGCTTTTGGTTAACTGACTGATTTGCATATCAACTTTGAGAGAAGTATTAGCAGGAGCTTCTCGATTGTTGGGAACCAAAGTATCTTGAATAGCTTTGATGTTGGCACAAGTTTGACTGTATGAATTTTCAGTTGGTATTGTGATCTCTTGTCCGTCATAAGGAAACTTAAGACATTGATGATATGTGGATGGGACAGCTTGCATCTCGTGGATCCAAGGATGACCCAACAAGATGTTGTATGCAAGATCATGATCTAACACTTGACATAAAGTATATTTGATAACAGGTCCCACTCTTACTAGTAGCATGATTAAAACTTTGGACACTCTTTCCTCATCATCGTAGGCTTTAATAGTAATCTTTCTTCTAGGATCAATGGAGTCCTTAGAAAATCCTAAAGCCTGAACTAACTTCATAGTACATATATACAAACTAGCACCTCCATCTATTAGGACGTGTCTGACACAAAACTTGTGGATCATGACTTCTAGGTATAGCGATGAATTATGGGGATGTGTCATGGAGACATCATATTTTTCCAAGAATGAAAGGCATGTGGGTGAGGACAAGTGTCCTACCATGGCTTGAAATCGGTCTACATCCAGATCAGTGGATACAGTTGTTTCAACGAGGGCCTTTTCTAGAATTTCCTTGTGTGCTAGGGAAATCTTCAGGAGTTCTAAGATAGAAATCTAAGAAGGAGTTTTTCCAAGTTGATTGACTAAGTCATATTGATGTTGAGGTAGGGGCACATTTGTTTTTGAAGAAGCGCCCTTTAAGACAACTTTAGCTTGTGCTCTTGTTGTTGCATTGACTTCTCTATAATCCATCTTTTCTTTAACTTTAATAACGTTGACCTGTTCATCATCAGTGTAGATATGATTCACACTTTTTCCCAAAGACTCACCCTTTTGATAATTGGGCAAAGGGTTACGAAATTCTTGGTGGTCTTGCTTTGATTGTTGGTGTCCTACTTTGATGGTGTCATTTTCTATCAAATCTTGGATCACATTTTTCAAGGCTTGACAATTATTCATGCGATGGCCCTTGCACCGATGATACTCACAATAGTATGTGTCATTCCATGATGGAGGCTTCACACTAGGTTCAAAATTTCGTTGAGGCGGTAGGGTGATAACATTCTTTGCCATCAACTCTTTAAGGGCAGATTCTAGAGATTGACCCAATGGAGTAAAAGTTCTTCTGCTAGAGAAGAATGAAGATCATTGTGGATTTGTCTTTGAGGTACTTCCTAAGACATTGTTGTTGTTATTGTTTCCATGGTAACCTTGATTTTTGGCATTCCCTTGGTTGGGAGTAAAATTTTGACTCACGTTATTTCTCGGAGGAGGAGGATTGTTTCCTTGATTTGTGACCGAGTTGACGTTGTTATAGTTATTGTTGGGAGAAGCACTTGGAGCACTAAGAACAAATGGCTTAGTCGAGACATGATTTTCATCTACAATGCCATCATTGACCATGTTTTTGTTGCGAGTCCAAAACTTAGATCTATCATTGTGATGATTTGAAGAGCTAGGATTGTCCTTGTCAAGTTTTATTATCCCTCTCTGGACCAAGGCACTTTCAATGGTGATGGAATTTTCAATCAATTTTTTAAAAGAGGGAGGAAAATAAAGATTAAGATGATAGATCATCTCTTGATCTAAGTTGTTTATTAAAGTGGTGATCTTTTCCTTTTTAGGAACATGGCATGGATATCTAGCGAACAATCTTCTCCATCTCTGAAGAAATGTAATGAATGGTTCACCAGGTTTCTGTTTAGCCTTGCAGAGATCAATCATGGTTATTTGATGTTGTATGTTGTAGGAATATTGTGATATGAACTCATTAATCAATTCCTCAAATGTCTTGACGGGCGGTGTGATTTTTTATAGCCATTCCATAGATTGGCCTCCAAGACTTCTAGGAAACAAACGCATCAAGTATGTGTCCTCATGAGAAAACTCTAAAGTCATATTTCAGAAGTCCCTAATATGATTGATTGGATCCGATTTCCCATTGTAACAATCAAACTTTGGGATTTCGCAATGTTTGGGAAATGGGTTCATGTTGAGACATCGATCAAAAGGATAAGGACAGATGTCATCAAGAGCGTATGTATTTGTTGTGGCTCCCCCTTGTAGATCTTTAATTTTTCCTTGTAGTGCTTTAACTTGTTGAGTCAAGGAACTAAGATCATACAAGGGTGTTTCATCAGGATTACTCTTTACGTTCTCATTATCAAAATCATAGGGAAATTTAGCTCCTTTGTCAGCTAGATACAAGAAATATTTTTCTTTATTGCTCTCCAAAATATTTTCTAAGGCTTTGTGAAATTTGGGATCTTGCTCATCCTCTCTAAGACGTTCTTCATCTCATTCATCATCACTATCTACAAGAGTTTTTCTCGCATCCTTGTTAAAAGGGAATGAATTTTTTTCTCTTTCACCCATGTTATCGTTAAAAAGGGGATTATGACTCACACTATAAAGGGTATTACTAGTCTCACCCTCTTGTTGAGTTCTTTGGGTAAGATCTTCTTATTGAATATCCTCAGCTTATTATATATAGATCTTGTAAAAATAGGCATACGATTTTGAAATGTCCTTCTAGACTTAGATCACAATTTGATAAATGCACAAATGATGATATTTTGATTAGATAAGATGAAAATATTATGATATGATCAAAATATGTTCCTAATTCTTGATTGTGGCTTCCAATGATAAATAATATCATAATCATGTTGGGGAAGTTGAATCAAATAATCAGAAATTTGTTTGAAAGGTGCACTTTTTAATATTTTGATCCTTGTTTTTGAAGAATGATAAGTATAGCCTAATTCACTGAAGGATTTGACTGGGATGTGTTGGATATTCAATAGAAGGTTGTGATATATAATTGAACTCAAGAGGTTGATTATGATTGTGTCATTGTGATAGAGCTCATCTCTGAAAATAAGCTCATGAATCTAAAGGGTCTATAGTGTATTCGTCAGTAAATCCCCTAACAAAATCTTGGTACCTATGGAGAAATTTGCGGTAATGGAGCAAGACGTTTTGACTCTTGTATAAAAAATTCCTTCATTGTAAGGTTTTCTTGTAACCTATAGGTTTCTTGGGTTTCTTGACTCTATTGGTAATTGACTTCTTGACAAATTTGGTAGATTTCCACTTCCTAAGCATGAGATAAATGTCGATATGCTACTGGACTGAGGATGCTATAAACTCATATCTGTCAAAAACAATGATTCGGGAAAAGTGACAGATGTGCTACTCTGTCCCTTGTATGCACTGCAAAAATAGGAATATGTGCCAGATAAATAGTCAAATGCACTACAATATATCTTAGATGTGCTACTCTGTGTCCTATATGCGCTACAGAAAAGATGTTGTGACAATGACCGAAAAACTATTTTTAGAATATCCATGATATGCACTAAAACACTCAATGTGCTAAAATAGACTCTAAAAGCGTTGGAATAACCAGTGAATGCGCTAGAACAGACCTTATATGTGCTAGAATATACCCTATATGTGCTAAAATAGTTTTCTAAGGTAATTTTTTTCTTTTGAACAGTTTGTGAGCAATTTCAACTAAAATTTGACATGTTCATTTCGGATGATCCTATATCTGAATTAGTGTGATTGAAAACACAAAAAACACTCTGAAAACAATTGTTCTTAAGCCCTATGCTAAACATCAAGTGTATGCTAAAAAAAAAAATTCAAAAAGTGTTTTCATAGGTTTGGCACATAAAAGACAATTCAGACAAACTCACTCTTAGTACTCAAGTAGGTCATCAATAATAATCAACAGCCCACATCTTAAAATTGCGTCAACTCACACGGCCATGTCAACCCCGAAGGGGCACCCGTATTTTTGTCTTTTTCAGGCACATACTCAGAGTGATAGAAGTGGATACCGGATCCCCTAAGAAAACGGTCCTTGGCAGTTATATGGTGAGTATCTTGGGGGCATATTCTTCCCTCCCCTTGCACTATGATTATTATGATGTTCAAAAACTAACACAGTGAGATACTACACTAAGTTTGTAGTAAGGGTTTTCGTTCGGTGCAGCAATAATAAACTCCCTTAGGAGACCTCCCAACCTTTAGAACAAATGCTTTGGGGATGGTTATCTTGCACACTACCATTGAATTGTGGACTTTCCCCGAATTCGCTTTTGATTATAGTGGGTTGGAAAACTTGGCTTTAGTTGTTCCCACTTAGGTCCTTCCTCTTGGGTGAGTACTTTTTCCCACAAGAGCAGGCCTTCTAAAGGATGTAATAAATCATTGAAATTGCATGAATATAAAAGGAAAGTCTCGTATTTTGGTCACCCAATTAAGGGGAGAGCATAGACCTATTGCCACAAACACAGTAGACAATGTTCTTTTTAAAACCCAAATCACAATGATCTAATCTATGTGAAGATGTTGCTTCACAAAAACAAGTTCAATTTTAACTGCAAAAATCATTGTGTGGTGACTATCCTATATTGCTTCATTTTAAATCCATTTCTACCCTAGGGTTGCTTCTTTTTAAAAACCAGATGTGACTATCCTAGATTGGTTCTTTTTAAATTAGAAAAGGTTCTGTCTGTGGAAGGAATCAGACTCAGAACCTTGTTTAGTTACAACCTGCATGCGCTAAAAGATCACCTATATGCGCCACAAGAAAAAGAAAATGCGCTAAAATAGATCCTATAAGCGCTGCAGAAAGTCCTAAATGCGCTAAAAGAACTCTTAAATGCGCTAGAAGAGAATGCAGCAAAAAATTTACAATTTTTTTAGTAAACTGGGCTGAGTATATGCGCCATTTTGTTCCTTATAAGCATCATTTTATTCCCTAAATGTGTTGAAACAGTTCCTGGATGTGCCGGAAGACCTGCAAAAATGCTGAAAGAAACCCTGTATACGTTGCAGAAACCCGCGGATGCGCTAAAATGGAAATTTTTTCTAAAAATCCGAATTCCAGAATGCAAAATCCTATCAAAAAACCTGCAAATAGACGTTAAAAATGGGGCAAAGCCCCATGGTGGGTGCCAGAAATGTGTGGTTGATTTTAGAGTGTGATATGCATGCAAAAACAAATAAATCAAACACACCGATAGAACAATATATTAAAAACATAATTTAAATGAAAATAAATGCACTCTTTCTTTTGTCTTTGATGTCGTCCTATTGTCCTCTATCTCCAGTGTTTTTGTTGATTCTAGTCGGCTCTTAGATCTTGGGCTAGGCTCAACAAACGGTCTTCCTAGAGAACGAGATTAAATATGAATGCATGCAATGCTATACTAAGATATGATTATGCTGATACTAGACATGATTGATAAAATGAAAGATTACAAAATTGATAAAAACTAAAGATGATAAAACAATGCTAAAGATGCTAGAATGCTAGAATGCAAGTAATCTATAATTTGTATGCGTTCTAAGTTGTAGGTGTAACCAATGCTTGGATTCACAAGGATATTTATAGAGTTTTCGAAAGATTATGATTGGTTGATGTGATCAACGGCTATGAAAATTTCTAGCAGATCGAACGGTCGAAGATGGATAAGACTGGAGAGAAAAATAGAAGAAAACAGAAAGCAAGCTTTGTTTCCTTTTTTTCGAAAAAGAGATAAGATGAGATGATAAAGATGAATTGTAAAAATCATCTTTTTGTGAGATTTTGGAAAGATTTTGAAGAAGATAAATAATGAATTATTAAATTCAATTATTCATTTATGGGTGACATGGAGATTTTTCTTAAAATAGAATATTTACCCAAGATTTGAAGAATAATGGAGGATTTCATAATTAAATAAAATATTTAATTATAATTTTGAAAAGATATGGAAGATATTTATTTAAACTTTTTAAGAAATGACATGTAAATGGAATTAATTAAATAAAATATTTAATTAATTAGAAGAAGAATTTGAAAAGAAATATTTAAATTTAATTAAATAAAAAAGACTTAATTAAATTCAAAAAGTGATAATTAATTAAAATAAATAAAGTGTATTTATTTAATTAATCAAGTAGACATATGAATGTGAAATAATTAAATAAAAATTGATTTATTTAATCATGACAGAAGAATAAATTGAATGAACAATATAATTAAATTGATTAAATTTAATCATATGTAGAGAACTTTAGAGAAATTAATTAAATAATAAATATTTAATTAAATGCTAGGATTAATCAAACATGACCAATTTTATGCATATACACCAATAATTTGTACTAGTTCTAGAATAGTTTGTTCATGTAGGCCTAATCCTCCGTCTTGATAATGAATCTGTTGAAAGCTTGTTTTTGCAATAGGATATGTCTTACCTTGGAAATAAGGAGCTAATCCTTATCTACTCTATTGTGGATCTTCAAATGTGATAGCTTTTTTATTGGTAGAATCCTCCATATGTGGGATAACTTCCTCATTTATATCTTTGGCTTGATTCTATGAAATATCAAATCTTGATGGCCTTTCAAGATATATTGGTGCTTCTTTGACTGTTGTATACCCAATGCTTTACTACTCAGGAATGTCCATTATTGTTGCTGATTTTAAGATACTGTGCTCCATATTTTTATGCTTGATGTCTTCAATCTACCTAGAGAATCTTTATGATTTTAATGCTTCTTCTTGACCAACTTCAGATATGTCTATAGATTTTTCCATGCTTTGATCATGTGTAAAGATGTTAAGAGTAGGTGACTCTTGTTCTTTGGTAATTTGATCAAGAGTATGCGAGTCTTGGTTTGGATGAAGATCATATATATGTCCATTAGGAATAAGCATCTCATGGTTAGATGTATGTGTGCTTCGCATATGAATTTGTTCTTCTTTTGGAAAACCTTGGATGTCTTTGAAGATATCTGCCAAGTCATTGTAGTATTTTGATGGTAGGGATTCTTGATCTTCACTTTGTGTGGCATTATCTTTGATATGATTTGGATCAAATTCTTGACATGGATCAATTTTAAAGAAGGAATTGCTTGTAAAGAATCCTTGGGTTTCCTCAAAATGTGTTCATATGGGTGATAGCTCTTGGCTTAGATTTTCTGCATTGGGTATAGGTGTTGGATTAAGAGTCTCTTGATCATCCATATATACTGGCATGGTGTTGGATGATGTCAATACATATTTTACTGAATCATCGCTAGACTTAGGTGGTTGAGTTTGATCATGTTTGGGATTAAATTCTTGATTTACGTCCTCTTTCTCACTAGATGATGTAGAGACATTGTTAATGTGATCAGTGATAGATATTTCTTGATCGTTGTTTTCAACTTTTGAGGATGAGATATTGTCATTGTTGTCATTGGTCGATGGACATTGAATGTTAATAGCTATTTCTCCTTGATCAATAAGGTCTTGGATGAGATTTTTGAGTGTAGCACATTTGTTCGTTGTGTGACCCTTGATTTTGTGGAACTCACATTGTCCATACTTTTTATACCAAGGAAGTTTAAAGTTTGGTTCACCATAAGTTGGACTGTCATTGATCTTGATAAGTTCCTATTGTACTAGTTCATGCATGGCTACCTTTAAAGTCACTCCCAAAGGGGTGAATATCCTTCTTGTTTGGTGATTTTTCCTCTATGGATTTTCTTGATTGTTTTGCTCTTGATTTTGTGAAACTCCTTGATACTGTGTTTGAGGTATATTTTGATATTGCACTTGAGGTACACCTTGGTGTTGGGAAACTTCTTGATACTATAGATATGGGAAGTGTTGTTGATGTGGATATTGAGGTGTTTGTGGAATAATGTTTATTGGTTGTGGATATGTAATGCTCCAACCTTGAATAAGGCATTGATTATATGTCGTATTTTGTTTTCGTTTAATTTCCTCAAGATCTCTCTCAATTTTATTTAGGGTGATTTGATGTTCTGGAATTATTCCTTGATGGTGATTTTTAAACCCTTGATGTTATTTCCCTATTTGATGTTGTGAGCCTTGATAAGAGTGACTTGGGTAATAGATCAGCATGTTTTGGGGATGTTTTGATACTCAATACCCTATCTAAGGTTTCTTGGTTTATATCTTCATGGGTCTCTGCCATCATTTGTGGTGTTTGTTGGTGGGATGCTAGTGTTTTCTTGCTTTCTTCCATTTTCTTCCTATGTTGTGATCTTGTAGTTTTCATAAACAACTACCAAGCTCTTTGTGATTGCTTTCCAAAGTCCTAGTCTTTGGAAAAATATTTGGTCTATTGCTGAAAAATTCTAGCCGATTTTGACGGGTGTGATATCTTCTTGAGAAGAACCCTTTGGTGAACCTTTTTGTAGGGTGATTCCTTGAGATTCAAAGTATAGATTTCCACTTAAGGATTTTACTCTTTTCGGTCCTAAGGATATTTTTCTTGCCAAAAAGTATGAGGGATGTATGTCTATTGCCATGTAGGTGGTGGTAACATGAGTCTTTCGGCTGCTATCTTCTTTCTCTTCCTCTTCATGTAAGATGATTGAGGTGGTGAGAAACTGGAGGGGTATTTCATTCTTTTTAAATATGAAGGTTCTCAAACTACTTATGATGTTAGTTTTTTCACCTTCAATGTATGTGAGACTAGGTTGAAGGATCAGTGCTACAAGGTTCGGTTGTTGAACTGGAGTAGTTGGTCGCCGACTAGTCATAAGGTGTAATATTGTTTTGAGATGGTTTCTATGAAGCTCAAGACCCTAAGGTTTGAGTGTTCTTTTGGAATGTGGCTACTTTTTGGAAATAAAAATGTTGAAGGACTAGGGTTGATATTTCACTTCCTTGTCTAGAGGATATGTTGTGGGAAAGCTTACTTGCACTATTTGGAATTCCCAAGTAACTATTGATATCATAGATGTCTGAGTGAAGGAATGATCTGAATGGTTTGTTTGATTTTGATTCCTAAAAAATAGGATGGAAATAATGGATGAGAGACTATGTGACCTATCTAGTTTTCTAATTTTTTTTTCGAACAATGATCCTATAACACCAAAGTGTGTTAAGTGCTCAGATTTTGGAAAAGAAAGCATGAATTGGGATGGAAATTGTAACTTCTATGTGTTTCTATCAAATGCTAGGACTGCTCAGGTAAAAGCTAGCTTCTTGGTCAAATGAAAGCATCCTAGTAGCAAGTGTGCTATTTTCTCAAAAGCAAATGCAAGTAAATAAAATCAAGTGTGCAAATCCTACAACAAGTCCTTAGTTTCTATCCAAAGCAACTGATTTTCATTAGTGGAGTTTCTGGGATAGCAAGAAAATGTAATGAAATTTTGGCTACTACTCAGAAATTGTGACAACTGGATTGGAATTTTGTGCAAATGCATTGGAAATGATGCAACTGCTTAGGTTTTGTAAAATGGTCTCTATAGGTTTTGTAAAATGGTCTCTATGTGTTTTGTTCTCTCTATGTTTTGGAGTATGGAAAATGATAAAACAACACTAGACTAACTCAAAAAGAATGGACTTTGTGTGACCTGAATGTCTATAGCTTAAGCTGTGAAATCACGATACCCAAGCCATAGTTCCCAAATGTTTACTTTGATCTAATGTAACTTGAAAAAAAAACCTGAATATCTAGAAACCTTGAAGGAAATCCTTCAGGGAGTGCAAATAAAGGGCTTCTCTCAAAAGCATACACCAAGTCAAAGGTTTTGTGATTTAACCATCGTGTTCAGTGTTTGTTTGGATGCATTCTTTTTCTTTAAATCAAGCATAGAATTTGATGTTTTTGGATTGTTTTGAAATGTATTTGGAAAGTTTAACATAAACAAACAATTACAACCCTAGTGGATAGAAACCATTCCTTTAGGTAGGCCTACCTCATGCTCTGAAGAGATGATTTTACATACCACTTATGGCATAGGCTTGTAGTCGTACTTGGCAAGTAACTTCTCAAAAGTAAATTCTGATGCAACACTTTCAAAGAATGTTTTGGATAATAGTGTAGCTTCTAAAACAATTTGGTTCTTAGTTTCAACTGTGAACATGGAAATCTAACACTCACTCGTTGGCCATTTAAGGCTCTTTAACCATTCTTGTTCCACTTAAGGCATGGGATTAGGTGCAGTTTGTTGTTAGCATGGTTTGAAGCTACTTTCTTACAATTTCACAACCTTTGATATAGCCTACTAGTAAACATGCTTTGAGACCTTGCAATAAGTTCTCCAGCACAGGATGTGTCTCAAAGCAAGTCCCCTCTCTAAGGTATTTTTTTTTTTTTAAATGTGAAGCTGAAAAAATATTTTTCGCTCACCTAAGATCGCCAAAAAGGTGTGAGGGGAGAAGGCAAAACACTTTTACCTTGCCAATCACTGAATGCATAGAAAACACTTCATAGAAAATTGATTCCTTTTAAACACCTTGAGCAGTGTTATCCCCAAAAATATGTGAATAAAATAAACAACTTGTTCTTTTTATTTTGCACCAATATGAAGTATTCAAGACATCAAGAAGTTAAGATAGAAAAGGTGTAAAAATAGAAAGAATAGTTTGTTCATTTTTTAAGCCCAAATCTAAGTGTTTCTAAGAAATAGGGCCTGGTTCTAACTTGTTCAAAAAAAAGTAAAATCGTTTATGCGTCAACAAATGAAATTGCTTTGCATTTGTTCTTTTTATGCATTAAAATTAAAGTTCCTAATTATGAAAACTTAGAAAGAGTTCATTTTAGAGAATCTTAATCGAAATGTGTAGTTTGTAATGTTCTTTTTAAGCTTTGAAAAAATAAAAAATCCTAACTTAGAAAGCTTTAAAATGGTTTATTTTAGAGCATAAAAAATGAAGTGTTCATTTGTGTTGTTCTTTTTAATCACCAAATAGAGATTCCTAGTTTAAGAAAGCCTTGAAATTGTTCATTTTAGAGCCTTTAAAAACAAAGTGTGTTTGTTCTTTTTAAAGTGCCCAAAATAAATATTTTTAACTTAAAAAAAAATGTTTTGTAGATCTAGAATGCTTCAACCGATCATCTTCCCTAAAAAAAAATAAGTTAATGTCTTTCAAATCCTACATGAAAATATGTTAGAAGCTGTTACACATTAAAAAAAAAGCACATGTTAGCAAAAAAATCAATTGCAAAAGCACAGATTCCATGCATTGGTCTGTCAAAGCAAGTGCTTAGAAATTTTTGCAAAATCTCCCCTGTCAGAATCAGATGCTCAATTCTTAGAGCAGATGCTACCCCTATGAGAATAAAATGCAAGGTTTTCAGAGCAGATGCATAGATATTTTTGCAAAAGCATAGTTCCCATGTCGAATGCTCAGTTTTCAGTGTCAAGTGTGTTGTTTTCTTGACAAACAAGTGCAAACTTTTTCTGGGCAGTGCGTGAAACTTTTTTCAAAATCACTTTCATGACCTTTAACTTCACAAATGGCTCATAGAAACGTTAGTGTATGGGACAAGGGTCCCACCAGGCATGCTAGAATGTGTGAGGGGGGAAAAATAATTAGATGTTAAACAAGATTTAACGTGATTGAAATGAGAATCTAAGCTAAGATCAACACATTAATCTAAGATCTAATCTTGCACATAGGAAATGAAACTAAGCTATTTGAACACACAAGAAATCTATGATTACTAAATTGAATGTAAACAAAAATCACAGTGTTACCATCCTACATTGGAGTGTATTCACCTAATGTTGGATTGTTCTTATCACCGTGAAGCCTCTGTAGTTCATGTGCAAAGCTTGGATGAATGATGCTTGATGTTGGTTGACCAAAGGAATGATGAAGCTTTATCAATGGTGATCTTGACAACACTTCATTGCATAAGGTATGTTGATTCTCCGATCCTTTTTTTGTGTGGAGAGAGGTTTGTTATATAAAAAATGAGATTTTGAATTAACGATCAGGATTCAACAATGTTGGATCAAGATCAACAATTGAAAGGTGTTGAGAGGATTTAGACATGAGAAGATTCTGCAAATTGATTGATCAATCAGGAATAGATTGATTAGTTAGTATTTAGATTGATCAATCAGGATTTAGATTGATCAATCAGGATTTAGATTAATCAATTAGGATTTAGATTAATCAGTTAGGAATTGATTGGCTTAGTTAGGAAATAGATTGATTAGCTAGCAAATTAGATTACTTAGTCAACAAGCATAATTTTCCCAGTCAGAAAGTGGGTGATGAATTATGAATTAATTGATTTAATTAATTAATTTCTTTTTGGAGTTGAACATGCAAATCAAGTTTGAATTTTGCAAACAAAGTTGCATTAGTTTGATTTGATTTTTGATAAATGATTTGAATAGTTTGATTTAATTATTCAAATTTTGGAGGGAAAGTGTGTTGATTAAATTATTATGTTTTAATAATTCAATTAACTTAGGGGAATAAAGTTATTTAGCGACGTAATTAAATAATTGATATTATTTAATTAATCAAGACGAAATAAGACTAGATTAGGATTTTATTAAATAAATGTAATTTATTTAATTGGTTGAAATGATGAAAAAGTGACCATTGCATTTCTCTAAGAATGTGAAGTGACTATTTGAGTCAAAAATACTAAGAAAATTCAACATGTTAAATGTTAAAGCCTATAATAAAAGAAACCATCTAACTAATTGACCACTAACTATAGGTGTAAGCAATGAAATAATTAAAAAAATGAAAAATAAAGGACTTAAAAGTATAATCCTATCTAAAAACCTCAATGAAAATCTTAAGATAGAAAGGTTACTTTTCTTTTTTAGATGTGAATGCAACTCAATAAACAACACCAAGTTTTATTGACAAGATATGTTGAAATAATTTAACTATATTAAGACTTGAGGTATGATCCCAATGATGAATAAATATATTGTATTTATAGACTTTTTGAGGAAAAATAAGATGGAATATAAGTATGAGATAAAAAACTTGAGTTAATTGGATAGGTTGATGAGTCAACTTAGTTGTTGAATGGAATATAACAATTTCAAATTGATAAGAGGATAATAATAAATTATTTAATTTAATAATTAGAAAATTGTGAGGATGAATTTTCCATTTTAAGATAGTGAATTGATCAATAACAAAGAAGATTCTAAAATTAGATGGATTTATCTAATGAAAGTGTTGAACACAATGTAGTGATGAGGGGAGGGTGAATTAGCCTATATTAAAACTTAACCATTACTATTGTAGATTGAACATCACATTACATAAATTGAAAGAAGAATAGAAGAGATAACATGTACCACACAAAAGAAACCAAGATTTTAAAAACCATGGTGAGGATTAACTCAAAATATATGTAGCTCACTGCTAACAAGAATTACAATTTTGTTTAAGGCACACTACCTATGGACATGTAGACTAAGGTGTACAACCTTAGGTCAAGATATAGAGAACCTGATGAGATTCACTATCTCAGAGAAGGATACATAAAAATTGCAATGAAAAATATGAATATGAACTACTATGAAGAAGCATCCAAGATCTGTTGATGTTGTAGTCCCTTTTCACACAATTAGTCCTTCACACAGATTTCACACACTTCATCTTCAACATACTGCTTAGTCATAATTCCTTCACACTTTTTTTAACTTCACAACTGAATTTCATCTTCTATATATATCCTTTGCAACAACTTGAAACCTTAATTAGGCCAGTTCCAAAATAAGCTTTAGAAGAAATGTATGATATCATATTGGTTAGCTTCAAAAATATACAATATGAAAATAAAAATATTTGTGGATCAACACATGGCCCAATAGAATAAAAAGACATCTACACATGCCGTCCAAATCAAATTAATTAGTTTGAATCAATTGTAGATGAAGGAATCAAACCTGTCGGCCCAATTAATGAAAACACCATCAAAATTGTCAACTATTCAACTTTACACTATCGAGGAGAGACCAAAACCATTACACAAACCAAGATACAAGCATTGTAGTTCATGCACACATATTTCTTCAAGGTTTTTCCTAAATTTTTAATCATCAAATTCTAGCACAATTAAAGAAACCTACTGAAAACATATGAACAAAGCATTTCAAACAAACTATAGAAAACCACTATTTGAAAATTGATCTTGTGGACCACCAAAGTACTTGAAGCTACAATTTACTATGCATTAGATATCGCTAATTATGTTCGTGTGCTTGCTATTGAGACAATTTGACCCTTTATTCATTAGAGAGAGATGCACCAACCTTTTCTAATGCTTGTTGTCTCATCTTGGCTTCTTCTATAACTTCATTCCTTTTGATACTTGGCACATCTACCAAACTTTCCAAAAGTTGATCAATTATTTCATTTGGTGCCATATTAAATTTTTTCATATACATAATGATTGTCATTTCAATTATGATATTGTCAATAGGAGACATCCCATCATAGGGAGTAGTAACCTCTTTTAGTGCATCATGTTGTACAATTGCATTGATAGTAGCCCCAAGCTGTAAAGGCTCATGTTTAGGTATTCCAGAGGAGTCACCATTATTTCCTTTTCCATTTCCTTTTCTATGGATGTTTCTTCTTCTTCCTCTTATTGCCTAGTTATCTTCTTTCTTCTTTTCAATACACAATATTTAATTTCTTCTTCATCACCTTCCTCATCATCATCTATATTTTGAACTTTTCCCTTTTTTTTTGCTTAGTTCTTTGCTTCTTTCTTTCAACAGTCTTGGTTTGTGTTGGTACTTTAGTAGCAGCTCTTTTTTTCTAGAGGGATTTTCAGTAGATCTGAGGGTAGTGGTAGAGACAAAAGTAGATCTACTTGTCCTTTTAGGAGTTGATGTAGCAAGAGTGGCTTGAGACACTTCTGTAGAACCCTCAGGAGAACCAAACACCTTCAGATTAGACACCATCTTATCTACATTTTATGTCTTCTTCATCTTTTCCTCTACCTTCTTTTTAATTTATTTGTTGGTTATTTTATCATATGCTCCAAACCTTTCAATAGAAGGATCTATAGGTTTGTTGAGAAAGATGTTAGTGTTGGAAGAATGAAGAAGAACATCCAATTGTGTATACTTTGTGTTGTCATTGATGTCACCATGCTATTTGATCTGTTAGGTTGATCTAGTACTCTGAATCAGTATGAAGAACCAATTTACATCCTCTAGTATTTTGGTCCTCAATCCTTCGTGGTTGATTGTTGTTGCTTGCGATTTTAGGAAATGGTTTATGGATGTTAAAAGGGTGTTTGCTTAGAATCCCATGTGCTCATATGCTCGCATGGTGAGTTGGAATTGTTTTGTTGATTGGATTTTTCTATTCGGCCTATCCCTGGCCAACCTAAAGTACTGATGATATTGTAATGGAGTAATTTATGTTGTGGATATATGTGCGACCTATCTTTGGTCCATGCCGACATGATGTAGCATGCTACATGCTTGGATAAATTTTTGGAGAAGTTTTGTAAATACTTGAAGTTGACAATTGGTATTTTTGGTGAATAAGGATTGCATCTAATTAGGCTGACTTAATTGATGCTTACAGATGAATCAGATATATATGTTGGACAAGTTCAAAGATTGGGTGTTGTTGTGAAGTTGCAAATGTGAAGAAGTGCGAAGATGATGAAGTGTGTTGAGTCAAATTATTTAACATCACCAGAACTGAATTAGCACATATTAGGTGCACTCTTACTAGTTCATTTTGGATGTGAAGCCACTTCATTTTTGTAATCCTTTTGGATAGTGAGTCCTCTTTTTAAGCAGTGAGATTTTGTATCTAGACAATGAGTCCCATTCTGGGTAGTGAGCCCTTTGGAAGTGAGCCTTTTTGTATTCAGTTTTGAAACTACTTTATATTGTGAGTTAATCCTCACCATGGTTTTTCGCTTATTAGGTTTTTCAAGTAAAATTTGGTGTCTCCTTTGTTGATTTTGCTATCTTTTATTTGCATTTCATGCTTATACTTAATAACAAAATTAATTGGTTGTGAAGTTGATAAGTGTTTGAAGTTTTTTGTTTGAATTTGGTGACAACTAATTCACCCCCCTTAGTTTTCTTGCACCTTTCAACAGTTAGCATATACAATCCAATAAAATCTGGAGACCTTATAGGGTAACTTTGTTATCTAGGAAGTCCTTGGTTCAACTACCTCCATATAACAATTATCTTTATCTACCATGAAAGTGATTTCATTCTTGTACCTTTCCACAACTTGTGAGGGTATCTTATCCCTCTTTTGCATTTTATTTTGAAAAGTTTTGAAGAAGCCCAAAAATAATGTATCACATTGTTTGGTATCCAGTAAGCTTCACATATGATCCTTAATCTGATGAGAAATAGGAATATACCTTCTCCAGACCATATTCTTAGAACCAGACATTTATTTCATGAAGCAAACCATAAGGAAAATAATCAAGCTACCATACCAAAAATTGTAGCATGATTCCTTGGTTTTTGTAGATTATCCAATAGCTATTACCGCAAGATCTCACAAAGCTCATAATATTTTCCTTCTTTCAACATTTGATGAGAAGTGAAGATGGTGGTGGTGGTAGAAAACCCTTCTTTGTTTGAACATTAAAAATTATATGCAATGCCTATTGTGGCATACTAGACCCCTAGGTCAAAGATATCATTTATTGTTAGGGTTATTTTGTTGAATTTCTCACCAATAAGCTTCATGACTTCTTCATTCTTTACCACCTTCAGTGTTGGTATAGGTCTAGTGGAGCCAAATCTAGTCAAAAAATTGATAGCATCCTTTGTGATTAGGTAGGGTTGATCAAGCTAAAATATATATTCATGAATCCATCTGAAAGCAATTTTGACCCATTCATCTTTGAAGAAAAAATTTAGAAAATTCTAACTTACATCTAATCCTCTTGCTTCCACATTTGCATATTATGGTTTGCGAAGAAAATCATCACCCAAGAGAGTATTGTACCAAAAATATTCCATCTTTAGATAATTGTACTCATTTAGCTGATAGTGAATGTAGATGCGAAAATCTTCAGAATGGATCACATTGATCGAAACATGAGAGAATGCACCATCCTTGTCGGTCAACATTGATATGTATGGATGTTTCTTGAATTTTGGACTTGGTTTTTCAACAACATTGATGAAAACTAGTGTAGCCATGATAACACTTTCTGAAAACTAGGTTTTTATACACAAAGCCAAAGAAATACCTATGATTTTTTTTATTGGTTAAGCAGGGAAAGGGGCCCTAACCCGAACAATTAGTACATCATGATAAGAACAACAGGTGGTAAGAAACAACAAAAATAGGAAGCCCACCAAACTTCCCCCTCCCACAAACAAAATGCTTAACCAATTCCCATACGATCAAACATAACAGTTCTATCATAGAAATAAAAAAACCTTAACCTAGCATCAATAACATCCTTCCCTATCCATGTAAAATACTTATTAACCTCTATCATAGAGTCCCTACTTAAAATATAAATAGCATTACAGATATTTAAATTTTGGCACCAGATGCCATAACCAGTAATAATAGTCCTAGAAAACACAGTAGAAATGATCATCATGAACAAAAAGAAAAACAACATAGCAAAGCAACCAAGATATGCTTCCTTGATCAACCTCCATGCATTCATCAAATCTTCAACAGTGATGTTCACTGTTGCCTTTAGCTCCATCTTGCCTGCCAAATCCTCGCCATCACCTGCTCCTTTTTTCTTTTGTTGCTTTTTTATTTTTCCCATACTATAAATAGTATCCATAACAACCTTCTTCATGACAACATTGACCACCAAACACACATTCTTTACCGCTTCTTCTATGGTTTGGAATCTATTTTCATTTCCTTGTTCTTGCATACCTTTCTCCAAAACCTACAGTCTTTCCTCAATTATACTCTTCACCATATTTTCAAGGGCTTGAAGTTTGTTGTCCTCCACCTTCTCATGCATCCTTTTTTCTAGGATTTGCATCCTCTCCTCTAGTCTTTAAATCCTCACATTCCTATCATCCTTAGCCTTGTCTTCCTCTTTGCTGGTATTTTTGCCCCTCTCTTTATTTTCCATAACATTTCCTTCCTCCTCCTCCCGAGGCATCTCATGCTGCAACTCCTCCTCCTTTTCTTCATCGCCATTACCATCCTCACTTTTTGTATTTGATTCCTCCTCCTTTGCCGATTCTCCACCCAAACTATCAAGAATCTCTTCAGTTGAGGAGTCATTCTCCTCTTCATCTTTCTTTTCGACACTCTCAGGTGGACTTTGAGTACTTTTCTCCTCAGGGCTCTGTGATTTTTTCTTACTTACCTATCCCTTCAATGTCGCCATAGCCAGTCTTTTTGACCTCCTTCCTCTAGGGTTTAAGCCTTCCATCTCATTATCATTGAGAATAGTAATTGTGTTCACCTTTTCCCCAAGTTCACACAGAATCAATTTCCTCCTCTTTTTGGTCCCTATCTCCATCGAAATATCCTATATTTTCTCAAGCATGGCCATAAGAAAATCCTTACACATTGCAACATTAGGCTTTGGGATTTCTTACTAGATTTCTCAGGGATTTGGGATTTCTTGCTAGATTTTTTAGGCATGGGGTGGGGATGGTCTTAAAGAAGCTCAATTTCCACCAATCTTTGGGGTTTTGGGTTTTCAATCATCTTGAGAACAAGATTTTTATAAGGGGTCCTAGAAAGCATGAATTTGCATATGGCTCTTATGAGGCCCTGATGTAATGGTGGATTGGCTCCATGAGTAAGAGTCTGGCTTAGAGAGGAAAACAAAAAAAAGGAAAATTAATTTTTTCCTGATGCCTAATGTGGTTGAGGATGGGAAAGTGGTATCCATGGACAGATTGGTAGTGCCCTTCGAGCGTAAAATATTTCATTACAATAAAAAAAATATTATGATACAGAGGTGGTAACTTAACCCTAGAGTACCCATTCTGAAATCTTTCAATTTTTTCTTTTCCTTCAAAAAACTTCTCAAAATAGTCCTAATACTTACCATTGTTGACCTTTGCAACCTTCGTTCCTTCATAAGCCAAGCACGTCACTTCTGCAATCAACTTTGCATCCATCTTAAACTTTAGCCTACCCAGGTTAACTTCACCATCTCTCCATACATTTGCAAACTTGTAGCTGAGTTTCTCATTGTATCCCTCCATTGTTGCAAAATATGGAGTGAAACCCTCCTGCTCAAAAAGAACCCAAAGCTCCTCATTGTTGCAAAGAAAGTTGTATTTGTGAGGTTCGGTATGCTTCCTTGGGCCTCCCATATTTCTATCTTAGGTATCTAAAATTTTGGGAACGAGAAGGAAATCACTTCTATTACCTTCAACATCCTCAACACTCACAATAAGTAAATCCACACTCTCAGTTCTAATGGTGACTTTGTGACTATTCATTTGAAATGCAGTTGGCTTAGGGTTTTTTCTATAATTCATAAAAGAGCTCACTCCTCGATTACCACCTTTTCACCTATAATCATTATTGCTTGCGACAGTTCTTCCTCCCTTTCTAGCAATGATAGCACTTATTTTATTCCATATTTTATTATTGTTACCGACACAACTCCATCTATCACATTGAAGATCGGACTTCAGATTATACCTCATGCAATTTATTTCATAATTTAAATTCTTTATGTCACGGTACAAAAACTTATCATCTGGTTCTCCTTTCCCTTGATGACATTTCCTTTCATCAAGATTTGGAAATCCTTTTACAATGTGCCTCCAACACCATCCAATCATCTTGCTAGCTTGCATCTATGGGGTCCACATCCTCATAAAACTTCTCATCCCACCACTCTTATTAATTATTAAAAAACCTTTCCTCATAATCCTTTACTTGAGTATTTTTCTCCATGTATGTCTGCCACTAGGACTTCTTTAATTTGATTAGGAAAATTAGGGAAGTCCCAATTTATTAAAGTTTCCTGGTTTACACCAAGGTTGGCCATTGCATCCGCCACCTTATTTCCTTCCCTTAATGAGTGGAAAATTTTAACACATGAATCTCTTGCAATATACCTTTACAATCTTCCATCAGATCTCTAATTTCCCAAGGAATATTCGCCATATTGTTGAGATAATCTATTATCAACTTTGAGTCTCCTTCTATAATTACCTTGCTATATCCCCCCTCCCTAAGAATTCTAACTCCTATCCAAATAGTAGATGCCTCAACAAAGTTTTTTGTTGTTGTTCTTAAGCCTTTTCTATATCTAGTCAGATAAGCACCCTTATTACTCCACCAACAACAACCCGGCCAGGATTCCCCTTCGAGCAACCATCAAGGTTGCATTTTACCCATCTTGGATCCAGGGGGATCTAGATAGTGCTCCTTCTTATAAGCTATTTTATCTAGTTAACATTATTTAAGTCATGGGAAAGCTCCCATTGCTGCTTTATGCTTAGCTCTTGTTGTGTTGGTTGTTTCTTAGCTTGCTTGTACTTGTAGATTTCCACATTTTCCTAAATTTTTATTTTAACAATTAAGCATAGCTCCTTAGTAGTTCTAGTAGTCTCTCTAAACACTCTATTGTTTCTCTCTTTCCACAAGCCCCAAGCCAAAAATGGGGGAATTTGTCCGCATAGATCACTAATTATATTGTGGGAATAAGGGAAAAAGTTCCATCCTTCCACAAACATTTGGACATTGGCGGGAAAAACCCACTCCACCTTCAGAGCATTAAGAAAAAAACCCCAAACTTCTTGGGCATAAGAACATTGAAAAACAAATGCATGATAGTTTCCTCTTCTTCATTACAAAGGCTACATCTATTGACAAGATACCAACCTCTTTTCTTTAGGTTGTCTATAGTGAGATCTTACCATGTATAACTGTCCACTAGAAGTAGTTAATTTTTGGGATTAGATTCTTCTTCCAAACCTTAAGCCAGTCAAAAGAACCTAAAACCATAGTTTGTTGCATCATTGAGTCATAAGCAGATTTAACTGAGAACCTCCCATTAGAATTTTTTGTATAGATCCATTCATCCTTTCTGTTTCTTGAAAAGAGGTCAAGATTTATGATTTGTTTCATAAGCAGGTCAATAGCAACATCCCAATTCTATTGTCCACTTCCCCTGAGAACAACATTATTTAGGTATTCTTTGAAGCTTTTCCACCTAGGTCGCAATCCTTCCCACAGTGGGGCTAGTGTGGACCAGGGGTCATCCTAGAAATCAGTGTTTAGCCCATTACCAATCCTCCTTTTTGCACCTCTAATCAGAACTCTAGTTTTAAGGAGATTATTTCGAAACACAGACCCATGTTGAAGCTCCTTCTTCCTTAGAAAGCAACTAGCATCCTTATTTTTAAGATACTTTCCCCTTAGGATTGTAGCCCAATCTTTTTCATTTTCCAAGAGAAACTAGCCCATTTTCGCCACCAAAGCCTTATTAAACAATTTTAATCTTCTAATTCCTAACCCTCCTTCTTTCTTTGAGGCACACACCTTCTCCCATTTGATGAGATCCATTATTTTCCTTTCCTCCACTCCTGACCATAAAAATATTCTTTGAATAGTTTCAATTCTCTCATCAATATATGCCAACATATTAAACATTGAAAGATAATAGACTGGAATATTCTAAAGAGAAGCCTTTAAAAGCTAGATTTTACCTGCCAAGCTCAACAATTTGCCTTTCCAACCAGCCAATTTTTTTTGGACTTTCTCCAAAATATAGTTCCAGTAGTTGTTGTTTGAATTTTGAGAGAAAAGAGGTAGGCCAAGGTAAGTAGCATGTAATTCTAGTTCCTAACACCCCAAAATCCTTATCACTTTATCTTTCACAAGAAGGCTAGTATTAAAAAAAAAAATTGCCTTTTTGGTAATTTATACACTGTCCTAACATTTCAGCATATTTTTCTAGAATAGTTTTCCATTGTTTAGCTTCAACTACTAAAGCCTCCCCCATTAGAATGGTATCATCAACAAATTGTTGATGTGAGGCTAGGGATAAAGAAGAAACAACACAAAAACCTTTCAGAGATTTATTATTAAGTTGTTTTTGTATGTTGCGGCCAAGAGCCTCTGCCATAATGACAAAGAGGTAGGGAGATAAGGGATCTCCCTATCTCAGCCTTCTACCAAGTGAGAAAAAACTATGGGAAATACCATTAACCAGGACCGAGTACTTTGGGGTAGTGACATAGGATTTTATCAAATTGAGGAATTTACCAATGAAGCCAATTTTTTCCAAAACAACAAATAAAAAATTCCAAGAAACCATATCATAAGCTTTGGAGATGTCTAATTTCAATACCATACTTTGATTTTTACTATAATCCATAGGGTGCAGGATCTCATGAGTGTAGATTGTTGCATTCATAATTTTTCTTCCCTGAACAAAACCTTTTTGATTAATAGCAATAAGTTTTCCTAAGACCAACTTCAGCCTGTTGACAATGATTTTGGAGCAAATCTTATAAGTTGTGTTGCATAGATTTATTGGCCTATAATCATTCATTGAAGCAGCTTCATTGGACTTAGGAACAAGGTCCAAAAAGGTGGTATTCATCTGATTCAAGAGCCTACCCAATCTAAAAAAGTCTTTAACAATAGTTAAGAGGTTTGTAGACACAATCTCCCAGTAGACTTGGAAGAAACTAGGAGGGAATCCATCAGGTCCAGGAGCTTTGAAAGCTCCAAAAGAGAAAATAGCCTCCTTCACCTCTTTCATAGTGACATACTTAGTTAATTATTTCAGGTCTTCCTCCATGATAACATTAGTTATAACCTGCAGGAACTCCCCCAAATCTAGGTTGTCGACCCTTGAAGGCTCTAGGTAATTTGAAAAGAAGGAGACAACCTCATTTGATATTTCTTCTTCCCTTTCAAGTTTGGTTCCATTAGAGATGGTGAGAGATCTAATCATATTTCTTCCTCTATGCTTCATAGTAGATTGGTGGAAAAACTTAGTATTCTTATCTCCTTCCTTCAGCCATTGAATCATTGATTTATGTTTCCAGAAGATTTCCTCCTTCTTACTTATTTTGTGCCATTGGGTTCTAAGCTCCCTTTCTATTATGTAGATCTCATCATTACAGTTATTACCTCCATTTGATCTTGGACTTCCTTAATTTTCAAATTTAGATCCCTCTTAGTAGTAAAGATGTTCCCAAAAGTACATTTGTTCCATCCTTTAACCTTTTCCTTAATTCTTTTTAACTTCTGTGTTAGCCTGAACATCGGGGTTCCATCACAAGGTAGGTTCCAACATTCCTCAATTAGAGATTTAAAGTCTGAGTGAAGGGACCACATGATTTCATACCTGAAGGGGTAAGGCTTTTTAATCACCTTATCATCCCATTTCAGAAGAAGAGCATTATGGTCAGAACCTATTCTAAGAAAGGCAGTAAGAGATACATTTTGCATAATGTTCCAGTTAGAGGAGATCAGGAACCTATCTAGCTTAACTTGGATGAGTTGATTACCTTACATTATATTAGTCCTAGTAAAGTGGGAGCCAGTAAAGGGATATCCATTAGTCCCACCAAGTCAATAAAGCTTGAAAGATCCATCATAGTCTCAGAGAAGTCACTTAGACCTCCTTTTTTCTTAGATGGGTACTGTAATATAGGGGGATTCACTACTCACGAGTTCTCTTCACTCAGAGAGCATCACAGGGTGAACTGTCCTATACTACCTCAATGGAATAGCGATGAGAGTTTTAGAATCTGAAAGAGTAGGTTACAAAGATTCTATGGACAAACTGACAAGCTCTCAGCCAAAGGACGTTAGCGCATAATAAAGATGACAACGCGATGCGCTGACATCCCAGAGGTGCACTGGTGTCTCATACGGACCAGAAAGAAAGTTTATCATAGAAAATTCCTAAATGACCACTTCTACTATGAATGCTAAAAACCATAGAATACAGTAAATAACAGAAAGTGATAGAACTGAGATTAAGTAAAGAGTAAATGATAAAGATAAGGGGAAGAAAGGAAATACTTAAAACCGTGCGAGTGATGAAGCTTCCAACTCGTGAGTGTCTTCAATACCTGCACACAAGAGGGAGAGAGAAATTTTTGGGTGCCTGTATAGGGGCCTACCTTAGTCAGACCCCATTTTGGTGTTCCCACCTCCACAGACAGCCAGATAGATAGAGAGAAAAGTAGAAATGAAGTAAAGAGCACTAAAGCACTACAAAATAGTGTTATGCTACTCAACCAAGTAATAGAGGAGAGGAGTGAAAGCTTATCACCTCCACCATGAGCTCAAGGCTAATGGGGAGAAAATGAGAGGAACTCAAGCCTCTGCTACAATGGTGTTTTGTTCCAAACTTGCTCTACTGAAGTGGTGGAGTGTTGATGTTGTTATTGTGAAGTGTAAAGTTTTTGGAGATTGAAGAGATGGTGAAGAAGCTGCTTAGAGATTGTGGAGAGATTGTGAAGCTTGTGGATTTAGTCCAAAAGTGGTGAAGAGATCAAGTGAAGTTGTGTAGAGTTGGAATGCAAAATGGAAGAATGAATATGAAGGAATGAAGATGAAAATGACCACATTCGGGTCGGTTGGCTAAAGGAGGCGTTACAACTTTGCTGCCAATGAGAAGAGTAATGCCTCTGCTAGCTTAGCCGCAAGAATCTGCCAGGGATGTAAGCCCGCTGTATAGACGTCTGCGCACCGCATGAACATCTGTGCACCACACATGAATCCCCAAAAGAAACACCTCCACCGACACACAAAATAGGCTCCATGTGGACCTCCAAGCATCCATAGTTCATTTTTGTGGTTAGTCATAACTCCATCCAGCAAATTCCATAAATCCAGCCTATCCAACCTTGAATTTGGTCCATATATATTCTCCATATTCCATTTAATGGAAGTATCTCCATCCTCCATACTAATCAAGAGGTTGTTCTTATTCTTGAATTTCAACTTGCCACTAAACCGAGAAGAATTCCAGTAGGTAGCAATCCCTCTAGAGGCCCCCTCCACATCACTGGCATCAAAACCAACACTAGGCCAAAGCCACTTCAGAGTTTTCTCAAAAATTTCCTTTTTCATTTTTGTTTCCTGGATCAAGAGAATGTCAGGTTTCACATCAACTAAGCATTCCTTCAACACATGTTGTTTATATGGTCCATTAATACCCCTTACATTCCAAGATAGAATCTTCATAATTGCAAAGAGCTAAGGAGCAATATCAGGTTGATACTACCCCCATTGGGAGGTCGACCTCTCTTACTTCCTTTTCAGTTTGTTCCCTGCCAGTGAATCCAAGGTCCTATGTTTCCCTGCTGCCACATCTTTTGTTGTTTCTTTGACTCTTGTTTCTTTTAATTGGGGTCTACCAACTTTACTATTTCCTCCCACGTCTTGTTTTTTCCTTTTTTTTGATTTAGTGTTTATCCATCCTTTATCATCTTTGCTTTGTGACATTTTCTCCTCCTCCAAAATTGGTTCATGGTGGTCCTGAGTTGGGGTCAAAAGTTGTTCCTTTTGGCTTATAATTTCCCCTTCCTCCTGGGCTTCATTTTTTTGTTCTTCCTAAAATATTGGAGGTGAAGTTGTTCCCTTTTTTCCTTTTCTTTATCTAAATCCAAAATTTTCTCCAAAGATGGCTAGGTGGATTGTTCGTTGGAAGCCTCTAAAAATAGCCTTTCCAAATTATCTTTTGGAATATTTTCCTGATCTGGGTTAAAGGTTTTTTCTGTAACAGTTCTTTATTGCGTGTTGAGATTTTAGGATCCTTTGAATTTTTCATCAAAGTCTTATTCTTCAATGGATCATTCACTTGTGTCTCAATTTTGGGAATCTTAGGATCAAGAGGAGCTATTTTACAAGCATCTTGTAAGTGCCAAAATTTATTGCATCCCTAACAAAAAACCGTAGCTCTCTCATATTCTAAAGGCTGAACCCATTTGCCAAATTTATATTTTAAGGTAACAGAAGTGGGTAGGACTGTGTTACCTCAATGTTAACACAAATTCTTGCATAGACTAACCTTACTTTAATAAGAGTAACTTTGTCAATGGTGACCAAAGAACCAAAGGAATCAACTATTCCTTTAAAACCCTTCTGATGCCAGAACTCAAGTGGCAACCCAGGGAGCCTAACCCAGGTTGGAGCAGCTTTCCCCAAATTAGTAGAGGAGTCAAACCCTAGTTTCCACTTGCATAAAGACAAAATATTTATAAATCCACTATCAAAATCCCACAGTTCACCTATGAGGACCTTTAAAATATCCTTAGGGATAAAAAAGGTAAAAAGAAAGAGACCCTTGGGCATAGCACTTATAGAAATGTTTCCTTTGAGTTTCCAAGTGCCAGAGGCCCATTTTCATACTTGGTTTATGTTGGATTGTCCATCAAATAATTTCCCCACCAAGGATAGCTTCAAACCCTACATAGTGTCATTCAAGATATCATCTGGAACATCCACTTCGTCCCCCACCATAGTACAAAAAGCCATCACAGAATTCTAAGGAGTCCTTTTCAAAGTTTGACCTCCAATAAGCTTTTCCACATAGGAGGCCTTTTGAGCATCTGGGCCTAAACAAGGCTTGCATTTAGGAGAAAAAATAGGGTTTTTCAAACCCCCAGACAATGAAATATGCTCAGTGCACCAGGTAGTCCTCCCACACGGAGAGGCAACATTATTCTGGGAAACAACAGGCTACTTTGGTGGGGGAGCCTCCATGGGGCCCCCTCCAGGCTGATTCATCGAGCAACAGAGTAGCAAAAATTCAAAATTCAGAGCACGCGCTTCTTCGATATTTAAGCTACCTATGAATGTTGTTGATAGGATTTACTCATAGTTTGTTGAAAGCCTTCTTCAATTTCTTCACACTTTCACACAATTGATATCCTTTGAATGAGATCAATTTTGATCAAATAGAAACTAAATATGCCTCACACCAACCCTAGTCACTTTGTAATAAATTCCTTTATTTATTCTTGACAATTAGCAACATTTTATTGTCTGAGATATCATAGAAATCCATGATCATCCAAAAAGATTCCATAGAAGGTGAATTTCCTCTATAATTTTGAGAAAAACTAACCATACCATCATTAAACATTATTCTTAAGATTTTAGCATCTCATGCTTTACATGGGTATGAAAATATTTTCAGTTGAAACTCCCTCTGAGCCAATACTTTCTTTTGGCTACTGGAGGGTTCATCTGCAACATGTTGAGGTACATATTCACTCTTTACTTCACTTTCTTCCTTCTACCATACTTTGTTCATTTTGTTCTTTTTTTGACCAATGCTAGACTTCTTTTGAGGGGAAAAAGACCTTACATTCTTTCCCTTGTAGAATCTTGCAATGTGCTTTTGTTTATTGCACTTGTAATAGGTGATACTATCTTGCAAAGCATAATTACTTCTCACATTGTATCTACAATCAGAATCCCTATGAACAAACTTGTTGCATGCATAGCAATAACCATAGAAGGATTGAGAAGTTATAGCGTTACTATTCCTTGTCATTTTACTTCTGCATCTATTTTCCTTATGACCAAATTTATTGCAAGCATAGAATTGGCCATGGAATGATTGAGGATTCATAGCATTGTACCTTTGAGGCTTGAATGAATTCTGACTCATCTTTCTTTTGTAGTTAGCTACCTTATGACTTAACTTATTACAAGCATAGCAGTTACCATTGTACTGGGTAGGAACATTTTGTTTATGATCAAGCATCCTTAAGTACTTCTTGTTCCAGATAGGAATGAATTCACCTTCCATTTTTTTGTCTTGATATATCTTTGCATTACCGAAGGATGTCTCCTTATAATTTTCAATGCAGTCTTTATCCTCTCGTGTTTTAGGCTTCCTTTCTACCTTATACAGATTTATAGAGGTACTAGATATAGGAATTTTTCCTTTTTCAAAACCAAGTCCAAATTTTTCTTTAGATGGCTTCTGAGAGTTCATCAATTCATCAAGAAATTTAGAACCTCCTCTCAGTTTTAGACCTTTGTCAATTTTCTCTTTTTCTTTTTCAAGTTCTTTTCTCAAGGATACAATCTCTTCCTCAAGCTTTAAACATTCAACATTTATTCCATTGAGCTTGGTATTTAAGCAATCCCCAATCCTTTTGCCTTCTTCAACTTCAACTTTTAAGTTTGAGATGGCATCTTTAGCTTCTTTGACTTTCATTTCACATCCATTTCCTCCTTCTATTTGAGCTTTAAATTTTCCAATTTCTTCCTTTGATTCTTTATCTTTTTCCTTAAATTTGTCAATTATCTTTTGAATTTTTTTTAGCATGCACTCATATTTTTCATTTTCTAGTCTTACTTCATCTAGATCTTCAAGATCAAACCAGAGTTCTCCTTCAAAATTAACTTCACAATCATTTGGATTGATGTCCCAACCTCCAGGTTCTATTGCTTCCAGATCCAGTTCATGAATAAACATGTCATTGATTTTTTCTAAAGACCCCTGTGTTCAAGAGCAGGATCAACCTTAGTTGTTAAGCTTCTCAAGTCACCTGGCTTTGATACTAATTGTTGAATACAATGTAGTACTGAGAGGGGGAGTGAATCAACATATATTAAAACTTAACCATTATCATTTGTAGATTGAACATTGCATTACATAAATTGAAAGAAGAGCATAATAGATAACATGCACCACAAAAAAAGACACCAAGATTTTTACATGGAAAAACTAATGAGGGAAAAACCACGGTGTTGATTAACTCACAATATATGTAGCTCACTTCTAAAAATAATTACAATGTTGTTTAAGTCTCACTACCTATGGACTTACAAACTAAGGTGTTCAGTCTTAAGGCAACATACATAAGACCTGATGAGACTCACTATCTTAGAGTAGGATACATGAAAATTATAATGGAAAATATGAATATGAATTGCTATGAAGAAGCATCCAACATGTGTGTATGTTGTAGTACCTTTTTTGTACAATTATTCCTTCACACAAACTTTGCACACTTCATCTTCAACATACTACTCAGTCACAAACTATAGCAAACCGTTATTTGAAAGTTGATCTTGTGGACCACCAAAGACTTGAATCTGAAAATTAATATGCATTAGACATCACTAATTATGTATATAGAACCACAAGGACAATACTACACTTCCAGAGGAATGTGGAGCATTCCAACTAGCCTTCATCAATATCTTGCACAAAACGTAACACTTTCAACTACAAATCTTACTATGAAAGGTGTAAAAACTTGAACTCTTAGAAATATAACTTTCACAACTCAACCATGTTATCTTTTTAACCACAAGATGCGGGCCAAAAAGTCATGACTCTATCACAGTGAATAGCATAGCAAATATTTTGCAACTTATCATTGTGTGGTACACCAAAAATGGATGATATCAATATAAACATGTTGTAAACATATCAGAACATATGTTCCAACCTCTACATCACACTCAAGTCACCATTTTCTTCATACAACATTACATACTAGCACCAACACATATCATTTATACAAAAACTATCTCTAGAGTATATGTACACTTTAGCATACATATTTGGCATCAATGAGAGCTCATATTGAGTCGAAATCAATGAAAACACTTATTTCCAACAATCTCCCCCTTTTTCATTGATGGTAACACCACATATATCTACAAGCTTTTCTATCCCCCTTTGACATCAAGGGAAAAGTGCATAATATTTTTTACTTTTATCATCCCCAAAACTAGACAAACTCCCCCTTACTATATGCTTCTAAAAACAATATTCCCCCTGAGATGGAGATGCCTCAAAACTGATGCTATATGTCTTAAAAAAAAAATAGAAAGATATTGCAAACATCCACAAAACTATATATAGCCATAAATTATTTTATCTATACTTTTGAAACTTGCCTAGGTAGAATGTTCTTATATATTACCTTAAGGCATTCCAAAGTTGTGACCCAATTTTCTTTTGTTGAGACAAGAATATGATTCTGACATTCAAATTTTATGCACAAATCCTCAGCTTCATCTATACTTCTTGGAGCCTTCATCGTTAGAACAATCTCTTCTACTTCCACAAGCATGGTTGATAGTGAGGCTAGCCTCAAGTTGAATATTTTCCAATTAATCTCTAGTGGATCCATCCTTATCTTTTGAAAAATCATAAATCCCAACCATTTTGAGTGATTTGTGACTCCATAGAGTTAATTTGATCCTATTCTTGGTGGAAATAGGCCATTTCAAACAAAATTAATAAAGTGTAGTGATTATGTTCTTATGCCTAATATTGAGACAATTTGACCCTTTCTTCATGAGAAATAGATGCACCAACCTTTTCTAATTCTTGTCATCTCATCTTGGATTCTTCTACAATAGCTTCATTCCTTTTGATACTTAGCGTATTTTACAGACTTACTGAAATTTGATCAATTATTTCATTTAGTGCAATGTTAAAGTTGTTCATATACATAATGATTTCCTTTTCAATTATGGCCTTATCAATAGGAGACATCCCATCATAGAGAGAACCAACCACTTTCAGTGTAGCATGTTGTACAATTTCATTGATAGTAGCCCCAACCTGTAAAGGCTCATGTTTAGGTATTTCCAAAGGAGTCACCATTGTTTCCTTTTCCAATTCCTTTTCTATGGATGTTTCTTCTTCTTCCTCTTCTTGTCTTGTTCTCTTCTTTCTTCTTTTTAATACATAAGATTTTGTTTCTTCTTCATTGTTTTCCTCATCATCATCTATATTCATCGGATTGAACTTCTCCCTTGTTTATTTTTTCTTAGCTCTTGGATTCTTTCTTTCAATAGTCTCGGTTTGTGCCAATACTTTAGTAGTAGCTCATTTTATGCTAGAGGAAGTTTGAGAAGGTTCGAGAGAAATGGCAGAGATAGAAGCATATCTACTTGTCCTTTTAGGAACTGATGTAGTAGGAGTGGCTTGAGATGCTTCCGCAAGATCCTCAGGAGAACAAAACACCTTCTTTAGATTAGAAACCATCTTATCTATATTTGATGTCTCCTTCATCTTTTCTTCTACCTTCTTTTTTATTTTTTTGTTGGTTATTTTCATCATATGTTCCAAACCTTTCAATAGAGGGATCTATAGGTTTGTTGAGCAAGATGTCAACATATGCAATCCAATCAAATCTAGAGACCTCATAAGGTAACTTTTTTATCCAAGAAGTCCTTGGTTCAAATTCCTCCATATAAAAATTATCTTTATCTACCATGAAAGTGATTTCATTCTTGTACCTTTCCACAACTTGTGAGGGTATCATATCCCTCTTTTGTATTTCATTTTGAAAAGTTTTGAAGAAGCCCCAAAATAATGTATCGCATTTTTGGGTATCTAGAAAGATTTGTATGTGATCCTTAATTTGATGAGCCATAGGAATATCCCTTCTTCAAACCATATTCTTAGAACTAGACATTTCTTTCATGAATTAAAACATAAGGAAAATAATCAAGGTACCATACCATAAATTGTAGCGTGATTCCTTGGTTTTGTATAGATTCATGAATTAAAACATAAGGAAAATAATCAAGGTACCTAGGTTGATCAAGATAGAATATATCTTCATGAATCCATCTCAAAGAAATTTTGACCCACTCATCTTCGAATAAAAAATTGGGAAAATTCTTCCATGTACATCTAATCCTTTTGCTTCCACATTTGCATATTATGGTTTGAGAAGAAAATCATTGCCCAAGAGATGATTGTACTAGAACTTGTTCATGTTCAAATGATTGTACTCATTCAACTGAGAGTGAATGTAGATGAGAAAATCTTCAAAATGGATCACATTGATCAAAACATGAGAGAATGCACCATCCTTGTCGGTCAAAGTTGATATGTATGGATGTTTCTTGAATTGTGGCCTTGGCTTTTCAACAACATTGATGAAAAATGATGTAGCCATGATAAAAAAATTTAAAAACTAGGGTTTTATACACAAAACCATAGAAATACCTGTGAATGTTATTGATAGGGTTTTTTCACACTTTGTTGAAAACCTTCTTCAATATATTCACACTTTCACACACTTGATATCCTTTGAATGACACCATTTTTTATCAAATAGAAACAAAATATTCCTCACACCAACCCTAGTCACTCCATAATAAATTCCTTTATTTATTCTTAACACTTAGTAGCTTTTTATTGTCTGAGATATCACAAAGATCCATGATCATCTAATAAGCTTTCGTAGAAGGTGTACTTTTTTTGAAATTTTGAGTAGAACCAACCATATCATCTTTAACCATTATGTTGAGGAGTGTCATGTTTTACCTCAATGGACAGAGAAGGCTATGCTCAAGATTCATTGCTAGGCTCACCAAGTGATTCAGGAGCAGTGATGAACTCAGGGAAAGCCGAGACTGGTTCCATCACTAGGACATAGCAAGTCAGTGAAGGACCACCTTTTGGAGAAGGTGGACTCCTCTTACATCCTCTGTTGCTGGAAGGACCACTCTCCACCTTCTGCTTTGTCGAGGGATGTAAACTCCCCATAGACAAGGAAATAGGTTCAAAGGAAGAGGAGGAAGAGAAAACCGTATTAGACACCACCGAAGTGTTTGTCATATCTATAGGTTTCAAGAAAGGTGGGACATCCAAAAGGGACATCAACAAAGGGGGATCCACCGAAGGAGCGATAAATATCTACACCTTTTTAGGGTCAGCAACATTTTTACTCATAGCAGAAGCTAGAAGCGATACAGAGCTAGTTTGAATAGAAATAGAGGGGAGGAGAGACGACATTGTAGGAGGCCCTGATACAGAGGTAGTTGTCTCCTCTTCCTTCCTCTATAAGGTGGCCTGCTCAACCATGAGATCCTTTTGTCGGTGCTTGTGCTCACGTGCAAGGAAGTTTATGTGACTCTTTGAATTAGAAGTCAGAGGCTACAAAGGAAAAAAAGGCTCTTGCTCAGCCATGGGAGTGTCTGCTACAACCATTTTTAGTGGAGGAACGGACTCCTGAACAAGAGTAGGAGGAACAGTTTGAGAAGAAACAGGGGGAGTCAACTCAGGTTCCTCGACAACGAGCCTCTTCCCATTTACTATTTTTAGAGTAGAAGTGGTAGGAGGCCATAGAGGTCAAGACATAGAGGATTCCCCACATGGACCTTTCTTCATGTTATACTGAATGGGCCTAGGCTCTGTGGGAAAAACAAGCAGCTCAAACACGAGATGCTTGGGATTTCACCAAGTGGGCACCATAGGGTTCTCTCACAAATGCAGAACGAAATCCAATGGTACCTTATCGGGGTGAGAGGAAGCGTTGGGTTGAATAGTGGAAGAGGAAGAAGGAGGATCTCTAGACCACTACTCTTCTTCCCTTCTATGTGCCTTGGCAGCATCACTGTTAGCTTTTAGGCAAGCCCTATGTGAAACAGCATAAGGCAACGAAGGGTATCTTGCTTTCGGTATTAGGCGCCCTTTCTTATAATTTTGATACATTTGGTGTAGGAGTTCTATCCTAGGTGGGAGAGGACCAACGGGTGCAGGCCAAGAGTAATCCAAGGAGTAGCTACCATGAGCAACCAATGGTTTATAATCAGTGTCATGAATCACATGCATGGAACCCTCGTGGATAAATTTTAGACATTTATGCATGACCGAAGGTACCGCATTCATATCTACTAACCAAGGGATACCCAACTTCACTCTAAAGAGTTTAGAACTAGGGATAATGTTGAACATAAGCTTCACGGATTTAGGTCCAACCAAAATTGACAGGAAAATACTACGCAAAGGGGTCACGAAAAGTCATTCATGCATGAAGATGGTGCTCACATGTGCATCGTACCCTTCTTTATGCAAAAATTTTATTAGCATGATCTCCTCAGTTATGATGTTTACTTGAGATGTCAGATCAATGAGAACACCTACTATGATGTTTCCATTGATTCACGCAAGGATGTAGAGAGGAGATGGTTCCCTATTAAAACCCATTGGCAGATCCTAAGAAGTAAAGGTTATACTAGCACCACTACTCATAGGCTACGTAGAGGGGATAGGTTGATGCAGGAAAGCAGTCATTATGCACACTAGACGATACTTTTATAGAGTCCTTAAAAGGTTAAAGGATAATATGGTGACCCAATCAATGTTTTGTTACACAACACCTTCAGAACCTTCCAACTATGCTTACTAGGGGTCATAGGTTGGGTTGTAAGGTGAAATCCTCACAACACTCCTAGGATACGAGGAAAGGAAATTTCAATATCACAAAACAGAACCAAAATGGTTCACGTTAGGTTCACCAAAAATGTAAGAGAAGGGGACCAACCACGTTCAAGGCCCCAGGTCATAGAGAGCCAAGAGCAGAAGGATTCCATAAATTACCTTAGCTTAAAGGGGTGTTTTGAAATAAGGGATGAGAATGATTAGGACTATAAGGTCCTTCAATCACTTTGTAGACCTGAAACTCAAAATGGGGATAGGTGAGCCAATTTTCGGGTTCAACATTGTGCCTCAAGTAGCTCTCTTCCCAAGGACAAAAGCATGGTTCTAGGACGACAGTGTGGTGCGCTGGTGTCTCTCAGGTGCATTGGCATCTATACAACCAAAGGACTAAAAAGACAATGTGAACCGCCATAAAATAGGATGACAACCTAGCTAATGGTTTCTAAGGGAACAAAACAACACTATAAAATAAGAAATATACAATCAAATATGATAAAGCAAGTATATTAAAGCTAGGGTGACAAAAATGATCTCACAAAAGAGCCTATTCACCAGCTAGCTCCACAAAGCACGTCCACCTACACACAAGAAAGAGGAAAATTGTTGGGGAGTTGTATAGGGGCCTGCCTCAGTTAGACCCATACTTTAGTGTTTCCACTTCCACAAACAACCAAGATAGAAATGTAGAGAAAAGTATGATAAAGGAGGAATGAAAGTGAAGAACACAATAACACTACAAAACAGTAATGTGCTACTCAACCAAATCATAGAGATGAGTAAAAATGCTTACCACCTTCACCAAGAGCTCACTAGCTAATGGAGGAGAAAATGAGAGGACTCAATCCCTTGCTACAATGGTGTTGTTCCACACTTTCTCTACGGAGTTTATGGAGTGTTGTTGTTCCTGCTATGCAGTGCAAAGTGTTGTTTGAAGGCTGAGAGTGCAAGAAGTGAATGATAGAATGCTTAGAATATTGTGTGGAGAGATGAACTAAATGCTTAGAGGGATGTCAAAAGAAGATGAAATACATGAAGGAAGAGTGAATTTGAAGGGAGAATGAGAAAAACAACCATATTCAGGTCGGTTAGTCGAAGAGAGGCATTGCAAATCAACCCCAATGGGAAGTGTAACACCTCTGTAGGCTTCATACATAGGAATTCGTCAAGGATGTAGGAACATCATGGGATGTTTGCATGCTGCACAGGAATCCCTGATAGTTATTCTTCTATCAACGCAAAAAATAGATGCCAAGTGGAATGAAGGCAGTGGGCTGATGTGGATTTTCTCCTTCGGATTTGGTTTTCTAAGGTGAGGAAGTGTAAAAGGGGAATTTGCATAGGATGTAAATTCACTCATATACATTATCATACATATTTTTAGAGGCACTAGATATAGGAATTTTCCCTTTCTCAAAACCAAGTCCAAATTTTTCTTTCGATGGCTTCTGAGAGTTAATTAACTCATCAAGAATTTAAAAACCACCTCTTAGTTTTAGACCTTTGTCAATATTCTCTTTTTCTTTTTCAATTTCTTTTCTTAGGGATACAATTTGTTCCTTAAGCTTTAAACATTCAACATTTTTATCATTGAGCTTGGTATTTAAGCAATCCTCAATCCTTTTTCCTTCTTCAACTTCTTTGACTTTCATCTCACATCCATTTCCTCCTATTTGAGCTTTCAATTTTCCAATTTCTTCTTTTAATTCTTTATCTTTTGCCTTCAATTTTTCAATTGCCTCTTTTGATTTTTCTAGCATGCACTCATATTTGGTATTTTGTAGTCTTACTTGATGCAGATCTTCAAGATTAGATCAAAGTTCTCCTTAAAAGTTGACTTCACGGTCATCTAGATTGATGTCCCAACCTTTAGGTTCCATTGTTTCTAGATCTGGTTTTGGAATAAACATGTCATTTATTTTTGCTACATACCACATGTGTTAAAGAGTAGGATCAACCTTAGTTGTTAAAATTATCAAGGCACTTGGCTCTGATACCAATTGTTGAACATAATGTAGTGCTAAGAGGGGGGGTGAATCAACATATATTAAAACTTAACCATTAAATTTTGTAGATTAAACATCACATTACATAAATTGAAAGAAGAGAATAAGAGATAACATGCACCACACAAAAGACACCAATATTTTTACATGGAAAACCCAATGAGGGAAAATCCACGATGAGGATTAATTCACAATACATGTAGCTCACTGTTAACAAGCATTACAATGTTGTTTAAGGCTCACTACCTATGGAATTACAGGCTGAGGTGTACAACCTTAAGGAAAGATACAAAGGACCTGATGATACTCACTATCTCAAAGCAAGATACATGAAAATTACAATGGAAAATATGAATATGAACTACTATGAAGAAGCATCCAACATGTGTTGATGTCACAATCCCTTTTCGCATAAGTAGTCCTTCACATAGACTTCACACACTTCATCTTCAACATATTTCTCAATAACAATTCCTTCACACTTTTTTTTAACTTCACAAATGAATTTTATCTTCTATATATATCCTCCACAACAACTCAAAACCTTAATTAGGTTGGCTCCAAAATAACCTTTAGAAGAAACGTATGATATCAAACTGGTTGACTTCAAACATATACATATGAAAATAAAAAGAGTTGCAGATCAACACATGAACCGAAAGAATAAAAATACATCTCAACACACTCTCCTAATAAAACTTAATTAGTTTGAACAAACTGCGGATGAAGGAACCAAACCTATTGACCCAATTAATGACAACACCATCAAAACTGTCAACTATTCAACTTTACACTACTGAGGAGAGACCAAAAGCATCACGTGGACCAAGATACAAACATTTTAATTCATTCATAATATTTTTTCAACCTTTTCCTAAAGTGTTTGATCATCAAATACTGACACAAATGAAGAAACCTATTGAAAACATAGGAACAAAGCATTCCAAAAAAACTATAGCAAATTGTTATTTGAAAACTAATCTTGAGGACCACTAAAGCACTTAAAGCTACAAATTATTGTGCATTAGACATAATTTATTATGTCTATAGAACCACAAGGCAAACACTTCACTTTCGAAGGAATGTGAAGCATTCCAAAAAGCGTTCATCAATATATTTCACAAATCGAAACACTATCAATTACAAATCTTACTACATAAGGAGTAGAGACTTGAACTCTTGGAAATATAACTTTCACAACTCAACCGTCTTATCTTTTGTGCTGCAAGATGCTAACAAAAAAGCCATGACTTTGTCACAGTGAATACCATAACAAAACTTTTACAACTTATCATTATGTGTGTTACAACAAACAAGGATGATATCAATGTAAACATATCAAAACATATGTTCCAACCTCCACATCACACTCAAGTCACCATTTTCTTCATACAACATTGTAGAATAGCTCCAGAGTATATGTACACTTCAAAATACACATTTGGCATCAATGACAACTCATATTGAGTTGAAATAAATCATAACACTGATTGCCACCAAAAAGGAGTTAATTGATGAGACAAATATGGTATTTGTATTTAAAAATCGAGCATTACCTCTCACTCACTTAAATAATAAAATATTATTTGATTAAATGGATAAATAAATAATAATAATGTGATAAGTGGATAATTTATTATTAATAAGTAATTTTTGATGTGATGAATGAAATATTAATTAATGAATAATAAACTTATTTGATTAATTATTAGGGAATAATATGACAATGATTAGGGCTAGGTGAATAATTTTAGTGCCTACATTTTATCCTTGTTTGAAGCAATGTTTGAAGTGGCATTTTTTAAAAGAAAATAAAAGTTTCCAAGATGAGAAATCAGATAAGATGAAGATGATGGAATATCCCAATTGGATAAGAAATGAAAAATTATAAAAGTGGGATGATTGATTCCCCCTCATGAATTATCCATGTGAAAACTAGATGAGTGACTCTTGAAAGAAGATATGTGAAAAAAAATTCAAATGGAATAATGAAAAATAAAGAAATACATTTAAGAAATATCATTATAGATGAAATGATGATGTTTTAAGAGGACTTTGAGTTTAGGGGTGTATGCAAGAATTTGAGTCCACTTTTTAGCCAAAAAGTGGAAGTGTTTTCCCTGATTTTAATTTATAATTTTTGACCTAAGAATTGAAGCATTAAATTGAATTAAAAAAAGCAAAAATATAAATCAGTACGTCACACATAATATGACCTAAACTTATCATTTTTTTATTTTTTTCAAATTGAAAGGAATTGTTTGAATATTATTCACCTATAATTTTTTTCAAAAAAATGTTTTAATAAAAGTTATTAAAATAATAAGAAAACATGTTTTTGATTAAGGGAAAAATAGGTTTTGATGGGACCCCAAACCCAATACAAGGTGGTCTTGAAGGGACCTAAAACCCTTAGCAAGGAAAAGAAGCTGGAAGAAAAATAATCAATAAACTATATATAGCCCAATAGTAGCAACCATACACAAATATTCAAATCAACTCAAGCTGCAACAAATAGGTTTTGAAGGGACCTTAAACTCTTTACAACCAAGTTTTGACCAACTTAGATGATCAAAGACACCAAAAACAAAAAGGTTTTTTTGGGGACCAAAAACCCAACAGTTTACAATTGTCAAACCATTGCAAACCAACCACTCAATGTGAGCATCATTAAGCGAGAACAAAGAGGGCAGAAAGAGCTCCCTTTCAAAACCAATGACCCATAAGGCAAGATAGAGTACATAGAACTATTAAAACACATATCAAACCAGAAATCCAACTCAATATCCACCTCAAAAGAAGAGAGCTCCCCTCTATTGGAGAGGATGTCATGACCTGCTTTTCCATCACAACTTGAAAACTCCAACAACCTCAACCTCCACCTCCATAGGAGAAGCGTCCACCTCAAAAGGATTAGCAATTGAGGAAACCAGAAACTTTTAACCCCCAACTCCACCTCAATAAGAGAAGAAACCATCTCAATAGGATCTAAGGAGAAAGCCAATGCTTCAGCAAAATAAGCAGTCATACCATCCTTTGGAAAAACCAACAACACAAAGGTTTCCAACATCTCCCCAACCAATAGGGGCATAAATAAGCACAACCCATCCAAAAAAAAGAACAACCCTTCCAAAATAAGCACAAGAAGAGTAGCAAGGAGAACCTTCAAGGAGCCACTATGAAACATTAAGCAAATAAAAATTACCCTAACTTCCAATAAGTATACCATCCACTGATCATCGACCATTGAACTCCAAGGGTAAACCAAGTAGGAAAAAATAATTGAGAAAGCCACCCAAATAAGCACACCATCAACCCCACCATACCGATTAGAGCCATAAAATAGCCCCTCCATAGACAAAATCCTAATAGGAGACCTGAAGCACATACCAAGAGAGTTAAATTGAAGGAAACACAACAACAAAACAACTATGAGAACTCCATGGAATAGAAGCCAAAAATCTATAGCAAAGAAAGGAGCCAAACCAACATAAGGAAAAAAAACCCCTAGCAAAACAATCAACAGAGAAGGCATACCTTGAAGGGAAGGAGAACCCAAGCAGGCGGGAGACAAGGATAAATCCAAACAGAGAAGTACGCCAACTACCCCAACACACCGCTTAGAGCCAAAGATAAGCCACTCCAAAGCCAAAACCCTAGCAAGGGGTCCACAACCCAAAACAAGATAAAACCTTCACTAAACAAGTAGTAGAAAAATAAGGCTCCTAAATAGAAATAACAAGATATCAAACACTACCAATAGCACAACTTGCACCAGTCACCCAACATCAGCAATCAACATCGACAAGAAATAAGCAACTAATGAAAAAACATCAAAATCCACATGAGCTATCCCAAAAAACCTACAAGAAAATAGGGCCTCAATAGGGGGTGTATATGCATAAAATTGGTCATGTCTGATTAATCCTGGCATTTAATTAAATATTTATTATTTAATTAATTTCTCTAAAGTCCTCTACATATGATTAAATTTAATTAATTTAATTATATTGTTCATTCAATTTATTCTGATGTCATGATTAAATAAATCATTTTTTATTTAATTATTGCACATTCATATGTCTACTTGATTAATTAAATAAATACACTTCATTTATTTTAATTAATTATCACTTTTTGAATTTAATTAAGTCTTTTTGATTTAATTAAATTTAAATATCTCTTTTCAAATCTTTCTTCTAATTAATTAAATATTTTATTTAATTAATTTCATTTACATGTCATTTCTTAAATTTTTTAATTAAATATCTTTATTTAATTAAATATCTTCCATATCTTTTCAAAATCATAATTAAATATTTTATTTAATTATGAAATATTCCATTATTCTTCAAATCTGGGGTAAATATTCTATTTTAAGAAAAATCTCCATGTCACCCATAAATGAATAATTGAATTTAATAATTCATTATTTATCTTCTTCGAAATCTTTCCATAATCTCACAAAAAGATGATTTTTACAATTCATCTTTATCATCTCATCTTATCTCTTTTTTGAAAAAGGAAACAAAGCTTGTTTTCTGTTTTCTTCTATTTTTCTCTCTAGTCTTATCCATCTTCAACTGTTCGATCTATCAGGAATTTTCACAGTCGATGATCACATCAGTCAATCAGAATCTTTCGAAAACTCTATAAATATCACTGCCAATCCAAGCATTGAGGCTAATTAGAGATTACTTGCATTTTAGCATTTTTAGCATTATAGCATCTTAGCATTATCATTATCAGAATCTTTCATTTTATCAATCATGTCTTAGCATAGTATTGCATGCATTCATATTAAATCTCCTTCTCTAGGAAGACCGTTTGTTGAGCCTAGCCCAAAGATCTGAGAGCCAACTGGAATCAACAAAAACATTGGAGATAGAGGACGATAGGATGACATCGATAACAGAATACTGAGTTTGCATCTCTATTATTTTAATATTCTATTTTTGATATAATGTCTTATCGGTGTGTTTGATTTATTTGTTTTAATCTGCATTTATCACACTCTAAAATCGACCGCACATTTCTGGCACCCACTGTGGGGCCTTGCCCCATTTTTAACGTCTATTTGCAAGTTTTTGATAGGATTTTGCGTTCTGGAATTCAGGTTTTCAATTAAAAAAATTTCATTTTAACGCATCTGAGGGTTTTTGCGGCGCATACAGGGGTTTTTTTTTATGCTTTTGCAAGTCTTCCAGTGCATCCCAAAATTGTTTTAGCACATTTAGGGAACAAAACAACGCTTATAAGGAACATAATGGTGCATATACTCTGCTCAGTTCACTAAAAATTCTGCAAAAATTTTATTGCATTTTATTCTAGCGCATTTAAGAGTTCTTTTAGCTCATTTAGGACTTTATGCAGCGCTTATAGGATCTGTTTTAGCTCATTTACTTGTTTTTTTGGCACATATAGGGAATCTTTTAGCGCATACAGGTTGTAATTAAACAGATTTCTGAGTCTGACACCTTCCGCAGACAGAATCTTTTTCTGATTTAAAAAGAACCAATCTAGGATAGTCACATCCAGTTTTTAAAAAAGAAGCAACCCTAGGGTAGACATGGATTTAAAATGAAGCAATATAGGATAGCCACCACACAATGATTTTGCAGTTAAAATTGAACAACTTGTTTTTGTGAAGCAACATCTTCACTTAGATTAGATCATTGTGGTTTGGGTTTTTAAAAAGAACATTGTCTACTGTGTTTGTGGCAACAGGTCTATGCTCTCCCCTTAACTGGGTGACCAAAATACCAGACTTGTCTTTTACATTCATGCAATTTCAATTATTTATTACATCCTTTAGAAGGCCTGCTCTTGTGGGAAAAAGTACTCACCCAAGAGGAATGACCTAAGTGGGAACAACTAAAGCCAAGTTTTCCAACCCACTATAATCAAAAGCGAATTCGGGGAAATTCTGCAATTCGACGGTAGTGTGCAAGATAACCATCCCCAAAGCCTTTGTTCTAAAGGTTGGGAGGTCTCCTAAGGGAGTTTATTATTGCCGCACCGAACGGAAACCCTTACTACGAACCTAGTGTAGTATCTCACCATGTCAGTTTCTGAACATCATAATAATCATAGTGCAAAGGGAGGGAAGAATCTGCCCCCAAGATACTCACCATATAACTGCCAAGGACTGTTTGCTCAGGGGATCCGTTATCCACTTTCGTCACTCTGAGTACGTGCTTGGAAAAGACAAAAACACGGGCACCCCTTTGGGGGTGACATGGCTATGTGAGTTGACGCAATTTTAAGATGTGGGTTGTTGATTATTATGATGACCTACTTGAGTACTAAGAGTGAGTCTATCTAAATTGTCTTTTATGTGTCAAACCTGTGAAAACACTTTTTGAAAAAAAAATTTGAGCATACACTTGATGTTTAGTATAGGGTTTAAGAACAACTATTTTTAGAGTGTTTGTTTTGTTTTCAATCACACTAATTCAGATACAAGATCATCCAAAATGAACATGACAAATTTTAGCTGAAACTACTCACAAACTGTTTGAAAAATTACCTTGGAAATTTTTTTTAGCGCATATGAGGTCTGTTCTAGCCCATTCACTAGTTAGTCCAATGCTTTTAGAGTTTGTTTTAGCGCATTGAGTGTTTTAGCACATACACTGGATATTCTAAAAAAAATAGTTTTTGGGTCACTGTCACAACATCTTTTCTGTAGCGCATATAGGACATAGAGTAGTGCATCTGAGACATATTGTAGCCCATTTGACCATTTCTCTGGCGCATATACCTGTTTTTGCAGCGCATACAAGGAAAAAAGTAGCGCATCTTTCACTTTTCCTGAATCATTATTTTTGACAGATCTGAGTCCAATAGCATATCGACATTTCTCTCATGCTTAGGGAGTGGAAATCTACCAAATTTGTCAAGAAGTCAATTTCCAATAGAATCAAGAAACCCAAGAAACCTTTAGGTTACAAGAAAACCTTACAACGAAGAATTTTTTTATACAAGAGTCGAAACGTCTTGCTCCATTACCACAAATTTCTCCATAGGTACCAAGATTTTGTTAGGGGATTTACTGATGAGTACGTTGTAGATCCTTTAGATTCACGAGCTTATTTTCAGAGACAAGCTCTATCACAATGACACAATCACAATCAACCTCTTGAGTTCAATTATATACCACAACCTTCTATTGAATATCCAACACATCCTAGTCAAATCCTTTAGTGAATTAAGCTATACTTATCATTCTTCAAAAACAGGGATCAAAATCTTTTAAAAAAAAAAGTGCACCTTTCAAACAAATTTCTGTTTTTTTTATTCAACTTCCCCAACAGGATTTTGATATCCTTTATCATTGGAAGCCACAATCAAGAATTAAGAACATATTTTGATCATATCATAAGATTTTCATCTTATCAGATAAAAGTATCATCATTTGTGCATTTATCAAATTGTGATCTAAGTCTAGAAGAACGTTTCAAAATCGCATGCCTATTTTTACAAGATCTCAATATAATAAGCTGAAAGAGGATATTCAACAAGAAGGTCATACTCAAAGAACTCAAGAAGAGGGTGAGACTAGTAATAACCTTTATAGTGTGAGTCATAATCCCCTTTTTAAAGATAACATGGGTGAAAGAGAAAAGAATCCATTCCCTTTCAACAGGGATGGGAGAAAAACTCCTGTGGAGAGTGATGATGAACAAGATGAAGAACGTCTTAGAGAGGCTTAACAAGATCCCATTTCACAAAGCCTTAGAAAATATTTTGGAGTGCAATAAAGAAAAATATTTCTTGTATCTAGCTGACAAAGGAGCTAAATTTCCCTATGATTTTGATACTGAGAACATAAAGAGTAATCCTGATGAAACACCCTTGTTTGATCTTAGTGCCTTGACTCAACAAGTCAAAGCACTACAAGGACAAATTAAAGATCTACAAGGGGGAGCCACAACAAAGACATACGCTCTTGATGACATCTGTCCTTATCCTTTTGACAGATGCCTCAACATGATCCCCTTTCCCAAACATTTTGAAATCCCAAAGTTCGATCGTTACAATGGGAAATCTAATCCAAATCCGATCCAATCGATCATATTAGAGACTTCTGAAATATGACTTTAGAGTTTTCTCATGAGGACACATACTTGATGCGTTTGTTTCCTAGAAGTCTTGGAGGCCAATCTATGGAATGGCTATCAAAAATCACACTGCCCGTCAAGAAATTTGAGGAATTAATTAATGAGTTCATATCACAATATTCCTACAACATACAACATCAAATAACCATGATTGATCTTTGCAAGGCTAAACAGAAACCTAGTGAACCATTCATTACATTTCTTCAAAGATGGAGAAGATTGTTCGCTAGATATCCATGCCACGTTCCTGAAAAGGAAAAGATCACCACTTTCATAAACAACCTAGATCAAGAGATGAGCTATCGTCTTAATCTTCATTGTCCTCCCTCTTTTCAAAAATTGATTGAAAATGCCATCAAATCACCACAATCACCACAATGACAAATCTAAGTTTTGGACTCGTAACAAAAATGTAGTAAATGATGGTGTTGTAGATGCAAATCATCTCTCAACTAAGCCATTTGTTCTTAGTGCTCCAAGTGCTCCTCATAACAATAACTATAACAATGTCAACTCGATCACAAATCAAGGAAACAATCCTCCTCCTCCAAGGAATAATGTGAGTCAAAATTTTACTCCCAACCAAGGGAATGCCAACAATCAAGGTTACTATGGAAACAATAACAACAACAATGTCTTAGGAAGTACCTCAAACACAAATTCACAATGATCTGCATTCTTCTCTAGCAGAAGAACTTTTACTCCACTAGGTCAATCTCTAGAATCTGCCCTTAAAGAGTTGATGGCAAAGAATGTTATCACCCTACTGCCTCAATGAAATTTTGAACCCAGTGTGAAGCCTCCATCATGGAATGACACATACTATTGTGAGTATCATCGGTGCAAGGGCCATCGCACGAATAATTGTCAAGCCTTGAAAAATGTGATCCAAGATTTGATAGAAAATGACACCATCAAAGTAGGACACCAACAATCAAATGAAGACCACCAAGAATTTCACAATCCTTTGCCCAATTATCAAAAGGGGGAGTCTTCAAGAAAAAGTGCGAATCATATCAATGATCATATAATCAATCATATCTACACTGATGATGAACAGGTCAACGTTATTAAAGTTAAAGAAAAGATGGAATATAGAGAAGTCAATGCAACAACAAGAGCACAAGCTAAAGTTGTCCTAAAGGGTGCTTCTTCAAAAACTAATGTGCCCCTACCACAACATCAATATGACTTAGTCAATCAACTTGGGAAAACTCCTACTCAGATTTCTATCTTGGAACTCTTGAAGATTTCCCCAGCACACAAGGAAATTCTAGAAAAGGCCCTTGTTGAAACAACTGTATCCACCAATCTGGATGTAAACCAATTTCAAGCCATGGTAGGACACTTGTCCTCACCCACATGCCTTTCATTCTCTGAAAAATATGATGTTTCCATGACACATCCTCATAATTCATCATTATACTTTGAAGTCACGGTCTATAAGTTTCGTGTCATACGTGTACTAATAGATGGAGGTGCCAGTTTGAACATATGTACTATGAAGTTAGTTCGGGCTTTAGGATTTTTTGAGGACTCCATTGATCCCAAAAGAAATATTACTATCAAAGCCTATGATGATGAGGAAAGAGCATCCAAGGGTTTAATCATGCTACCAATCAGAGTGGGACCTGTTAACAAAAATACTTTATGTCAAGTGTTAGATCGCAATCTTGCATACATCTTGTTGGGTTGTCCTTGGATCCACAAGATGCAAGCTGTCTTGTCCACATATCATCAATGTCTTAAGTTTCCTTATGATGGACAAGAGATCACAATACCCACTAAAAATTCAAACAGTCAAACTTGTGCCAACATCAAAGCTATTCAAGATACTTTGGTTCCTAACAATCGAGAAGCTCCTACTCATACTTCTCTCAAATTTGATACGCAAATCAGTCAGGTAACCAAAAGCTTCGACAAAAAACTATGATTCAAGGACAATGGAGTAGGGGAGTACTCTCTCTACCTTGTGAATCTACCTATATCGCCTCGGTCACATGGACAACCCTCTATTGCACAACAACAGATATCTGTAGCATCCACGTCAACGCAACCACCAACAAAGCCAAATACAAAGTTTAATGGATGATTTATCAAAGAACAATTCCCTATGGAAGATTCTAAAGATAGAGAAGTTTTAAGTTGGCTCTATAAAGATGAAGATGAAATAGTTCTTAATATCAAATTCCAACTGATCAATATGGTAAAGGATATTCAATCATGCAAAAGATGGGCTATGATGGTAATGGTCCTATTGGAATGAGAAAAGGAGTAGTTGAGCCTATTCACCCTCCAGGACTCGCTGCAAAGGATAAAACAGGACTAGGCTATGCTACTAACTCAAAAGAAAGATCACCTAAATAGTTGCATGATACTGTCCTCACATTGCAAGAAGGGTCTGATACAAGAGAAGTTTGTTTGACAACAATTCAGAATTTCGTGGATAATAACTCTGACACAGATTCTAGTGAATATGAATGGGACACCATCTACAATGATGAGTTCTGGAGGGACAAAAAGGTTGATGTGGTACACAAGTACACCCCAAATCTAATCGTAGGAGAAGGGTCAGGGTCCCAACTGCAAGAATTTAGACTACAAGGTGACTATGATTCTAGAGTGATACTGAGTCAGATTTAATCGAACAAGATTATCGTGATAACAGTACCATCATTGATTTGCCTCATACCTCAGATCCTACAGAAAACTTTGTTATGACCTTAACCATGGCCGATCTCATGCAACCCAATGACCCGCTACCACTGATCCATCCCAATCTCATTGACGGGGATTCATTTGGACCTATCAATCTACCTATGTTCCCAAGCGTTGAATCTATTGTGAACTTCCTTTCCATAGATGATGCAAATGATTATTCCGCTAGTGATTTTTGGCACAAATTCTTTAATCAGGAGAGTGTCAAGTCTCCTAGCTGCAAAAAAAAAGAAAAGAAAGAAAGATCTAATGGTGAAAACCAGAATCTAGCAGTATTGGGTCAAAGAAAAGATAAAGCCAAGAGCGTATCAGATGGTGAAAACCTTTTTAAGGAACCTGATGATGGGATATTCGACACTCTCCTGGAGCATTATCATGAGCGATCGCCTATCTTGATTGATCCTACCAAAGCAGTTAATCTTAAAACTTCAGAAAAACCAATGATTCTACAGTTAGCTACATCAATGACAGATAAAGAAGTGCCAGAGTTCATGGAATTTCTCAGAACAAATCAAGTCAACTTTGCTTGGTCTTACGCAGACATGCCAGGTCTTGACCCTGATCTTATAATGTATCACTTGTCCATCAAACCAGGAGTTAAACCGGTGAAACAAAAACTTAGAAAGATGCATCCTCATGTTGCACTACTGGTTAAAGAAGAACTCAAAAAAATCCTTGATGTGGGATTTATAAGATCGATCAACTATGCAGAATAGATCTCCAACATCGTTCCTATATCCAAGCCTGACAAAAGTGTCAGAGTGTGCACAGATTTCAGAGATCTTAATAAGGCTCATCCTAAGGATGACTTCCCTCTTCCAAGCATTGATACTATAGTAGATCTGATAGTTGGCCATTCTATGTATTTACTAATGGATGGTTTTTCTGGTTACAACCAAATCAAGATCGCACCTGAAGACCAGGACAAAACAGCGTTCACATGTCCATGGGGGACTTACTGTTGGAATGTCATGCCTTTCGGTCTAAAGAACGTCAGGGCTACTTACCAAAGAGCTATGACTACAATTTTTCATGACATGATGCACACATTCATGGAAGATTATGTAGATGATATATTGGCAAAGTCATACACAAGAGAAGGACATCTTGAAGTATTATCCAAAATATTTGCGAGGTTGGAAAAGTTCAAAGTTCACCTCAACCCCAAGAAATGTGTTTTTGGAGTCACATCTGGGAAGCTTTTGGGATACATAGTATCAAAAAAAGGAATTGAAGTAGATCCTTCCAAGGTGCAAGCAATCATGAAAATGCCTCCACCAAATAATATCAATCAATTAAGGTCATTATAAGGACGACTTCAATCTATACGAAGATTCATTGCACAACTAGTAGATAAAAGCCTACCTTTCACACATCTATTGCATAAGAATGTTCCTTTCAAATGGGATGACAAGTGTGAATTGGCCTTTCAACAAATCAAGTAGTACCTGATGAACCCACTAGTTCTAGTACCACCAAATCCAGATAAACCTATAATCTTATATATTGCCGCAACAAAGACATATTTAGGGGTATTATTAGCACAAGAGGACTCTACAGGAAAAGAACGTGCAATTTATCACATAAGCCGAACACTTATAGGTCATGAACTTAATTAATTTTTTATCGAAAAGGCTTGCTTCACAGTAGTCTTTGCATCACAAAATTTTTGACACTACATGTTAACTCATACAATCAATCTTGTTGCAAAGATTGATCCACTCAAGTATTTGTTAAGCAAAGCTACATTGACAAGATGGTTAGCAAAATGGGTGATGATCTTAAGCGAGTTTTACATTCATTATGTTGATCGCAAAGCAATAAAAGGGAAAGTTATCACTGATCAACTAGCAGAAGCACCACTACAAGCATAACATCCCATGCACATTGACTTTCCAGATGCTGATGTCTTCACTGCAGAATCAAAGCAACCTTGGTCTTTATACTTTGATGGTTCTTTCACTCAACACAGATCGGGGGTAGGTATACTCTTTGTCACCCCTCAAGGAAATACCATTCCTCAATCATACCGGCTAATGTTTCCATGCACTAATAACATAGTCGGATATGCAGCTTTAATTACTAGACTAAAAATAGCATTGGAATGGAGGATCACAGAACTACAAGTTTATGGTGACTCACAATTAGTCATTAATCAAATCAGTGATGATTATTAGACCAAAGATGACAAACTATTGCCATATAAGAAGATGGTTGATGATTTCAAGAAGTACTTCATAGATATCAAGCTCATACAAATTCCAAAACTTGATAGCAAAGTAGTTGACGCCATGGCCATGATCGCATCATTGCTACAACTCCCAGAAACTCAAGCTCGCTATGAATTTCTGATGGAACAATCATTTGTACCTGCCTATGACACACCCAAAAGCCAAATAATTTGCCACTTAGTAGGATCTGATTCACCTTAGTATGGAAAGATTTATTCCTACCTAAAAGATGACATTTTACCAATTGACTTATCCTGTAACCAAAAGCACAACTTTATCCACCAATCCTCTTGATATACCCTTATCGCTAACACTCTCTATCACTGCGGTCTTGATGGTACTTTACTTCAATGTCTTGAACGTGACAAATCTGACAAAGCTTTACAAGAAGTCCATGGTGGAATTTGTGGTACTCATTTGAGTGGACTGACCTTATCCAAGAAATTGATTAGAATGGGTTACTACTGGCCGACTATGGAAAGGGAATCCTTCACTTTTGTAAAGAAGTGCTCTAAATGTCAAATACATGGGAATCTCATTCATGCTCCTGCATAGGAACTACAACCGTTTACACCAACCTGGCCATTCTCTCAATGGGGGTTAGATCTAGTTGGAAAAATTCATCCTTCATCATCGAATGGATACAAGTTCATCATCACAACAACAGAGTACTTTACCAAGTGGATTGAGGCAGTACCTCTCACTAAGGTTACCGACAAACAAATATCATCGTTCATACTCAACTATCTCATTTGTTGGTATGGCATTCCCAACTCCATTATCATAGATAATGGATGACCATTCAAGAATCAGGATGTTGATGAACTTTGTGAAATATTCCATATCCAACACAAATATTTAACACCTTATTATCCACAAGGGAATGGCCAAGCAGAGGCCTCAAACAAAACAATATTAAAAATCTTGAAAAAGACTGTGAATGATGCGAGGAAATATTGGCATGTTCAACTTAATCCTGCATTATGGTCCTACAGAACTAGCATCCAAGCACCAACAAGAGCCACACCATTTTCTCTTGTCTATGGAGCAAAAGCCATTTTTCCACTAGAGGTTGAGATTCCATCACTAAGGGTATCCTTAAAGGGTCTCGCAACAGATGATGAATAGAAAGTTTCTCGACTGCAAGAGCTAGAAATCCTTGATGAGAAGAGACAACGAGCAACTAATCATTTGAAAGCATATCAACAGATGATGTCTCGTAGCTATAATCACAGAGTCAAGCCACGTACCTTTCAAGTCGGTGATCTTGTTCTAAAGGAAAACCCACAGAATCAACAAGATAGAGAGAAGAAAGGAAAATTTGAACCAAATTGGCTGGGTCCGTACGTGGTCATTGTAGTATATGGTTCAGGAGCATATAAACTATCAATGCTAGAAGGGGATCTATTTAGTGAACCCATCAACAACATGCACCTAAAAAAGTATTATGTCTGAAGTAGTTATCCTCATCTGAAAAAGTCTTGAAGAAATCACAAAAACAACAGAAAAAGTCTTGAAGAAATCACAAAAACAACAGAAAAAGTCCTGAAGAAATCACAAAAACAGCAAAAAACGTCCTAAAAAAAAAAGAAGAAAAAGTATCATCATAGAGCCCTTTTAAAATGTTGAAAGTATGTACAAGCATCAGAGGGGAAATTAGCACCAATGATGACTTGAGTACAACGTTCATGATTTTTAATATAGCAAGTGAACACAAGCATCGAGGTATAATTGAACCGAGATGACCTAAGCATTACTTGCATAAACAGACAACGACTAACCACTTTCTGATGCAAATGTGGAACTATCATCAATGATACGTTTTTGGAAATCATGTCTCGCGACATATTTGCACCAAATTGATAGTTAACCTCAAGACAATAGACAAAGAAAAACCATCCTCTTTCCTCACCACTCTAGTTCAGTACATCATCGAGTGTGCTCCAGAGAGATGATATCAAAAAATCAAATAACCATTATTCAAAATATAATACTGCTATTCCAAACATTATTCAGATTTTAGATCATCTAGATATGAGTCATGATATGAATTTGCTGAAAACTGTCATAATATGGATCAATGATTGGATAAATGCTCATAGGATTTAATTGTTTGTTTGCATGATTTGAGTCTATGTCATTGTCTAGTTGTTTCAGTAAACTCTGAAAGTTGATTGTCCCCAGTATTGTCAACGTTTGCCCCCAGTATTGACACAACTTGCTGAAATGGATATGTACAATGATCAAGCCATGGTAAGACGTTATCGCTCTAGGAAAAATGATGACAGTATGATGCTAGTATGGCCCTAAGATGATGGAAAGATGCATGAAAATGAAGGCTGAGAAGCTAAGTGTAGAACATGAACTAATAGATGGAGAGCTAGAAATAGCATCTATTTGCCAAATTTTCACTATTTGTCTTTATTGTATTTTTCTAATTTCTTTTTTATTTTATTTTATTGTATTTCTCTTGTCAATAGACTTCCTGTTGTCAGGTTTTCATCTTATGATGATTTTTTTATTTTTTATTTTATGTATATTGATTTTGATCATATCTCATATATTCTTGGGACATTATTTTGCATCTCTAAGGGATCCATGTACCATACATTGCAATTGGTATACGACCTCCATATCACGACATCCATGTTGTCCAAGGTCTGTCTCCAATACTTCACCTTGCCCAGCTTGGGCTGGACAAGTGCAAACGAATATGCATACATATATGGCCTACCTGGCGGCCTATCCCTCGGACAAAGCGGTATGGTAACAACAATATGCTCCCATGCCCAGATCTGGAGCAATGTGACACCGCATGATAAACTCGATGAGCCTCTGTATATTACTACCTGGTATAGGTCATGATACAAGTGAGCCAACATGCAGCTCCCCTAGGCATATCTCCTTGGCTAACCCATCATCTGCTCGATGATCCTACCCCATCCAACTGATAACCCCTTTGACCAGTGATCCAGACAAAGGAAGCCTCCAATAAAAGTGCCCAACACTGTAGGTAATGTCGGGTATCCTCTGAAGTCTTCCCATGGCACCCAGTATCCTGCTATATGAGCATATCCAAACACTCTCCTGAGCGCATCTATCCCACCCACCTCCTTATGATCATAGACCACAAGGGCACCTACTACCGGGATCCCCAAAATCCTGTATACATCCTCTGGGGTCATTGTCAACTCACCAGTCAAAAAATGAAAGGTATTATGCTTGAAATGCCACCTCTCTGCTAATGCAGTCAACAGGCCCTTGTTGGCCCGAATAGGAGGCATCGACAATAACGATCCCAACCCACAACTCACTATCAGCTACACATCTGCAGGTGTCAAATCTTGAATCCTATCCCACCCCACAAGATGACGCTCTCTAATCTGGAGGTTTTTGAAAACCTCCTATTTTTTATCATCACAAAAGCAATCTATCAAACTCATATCAATCAAACTCATATCTATCTATTAGCCTCATATCAAGTGACCCATATCAATCAATGACCCATATCAGTGAACCATATCAAATGCTCTATCTAAGTGACTCATATCAGGACATCAATACAAAATCTATCTATTTGCACATTGAATCAATCTATTCTATCATCATTTACTATTTGTTTTCTTTTTCAGGAAAGCAGACTTATCACACAATCAAATCATCATCCTATTTGTATTTCAATCACGAATGCAAATATGTTTCAATCAAATCAATCTACTATTTTTTTTCTATCGCAGAAAGCAAATTTATCAAAAATTCATGTCAATCATCTACTCTTTGTTTTTCATTTTTTGGGAAGCAAAGTTATCAATTTATCAACATGATGACATGACAACTTCACTATCTATTGATCAAGGAAGAAATAATCATCATTTTCATCATCAAGCATTTTTTCTATTTTCCTAAAAGCGCTACTCTGTGGCCTAAAAGCACTAAAAACCTAAATGCGCTACAGTTTCCCCCATATGTGCTAAAACCCCATATGTGTGGTTCTGTGCCCTGAATGCGCTACATCATTTCCTAAAAGTGCTATTTACCCAAAAGCGCTACTTCACATCTCAAAAGCGCTATTTCACCCCCTATATGCGCTAAAACCCTGTAAGCTCTAATCTGCTACCTAAATGCGCTAATGTACCCAATTCAACCCTAGCCTCCTAGATGTGCTACTTCATTCATCGAATGCACTAAACTGGGAAAATCTAAAAGCGCTATTTTATGACCTATATGCGCTACCAAAAACCTTGAATGTGCTATTCTATTTCCTAAAAGTGCTAAAACGGCCCATTCAAACCTAAAACCATGCTATAATATTCCAAAATTGACTAAAACTAAAAAATTTCAATGCACAATGGTTCGAATTGACTCACCGGTGGGTCATACGCGTCTGGTCGCTGATATTGATGGGACCACTCGAATCTATGTTGATGATTAGGGATCTCCATCACGCCACATCGCTATCAGAGCAAAAGGTTCCTCCAAAGTCAAAAAGTGCAAATGACTTTTCTTTTTACCTTTTTACCTTTTAAGGGTCAAACCAAGTGGGTTTTTTTGGTGGCATTTTTTTTTAATGGGGCATTTTCTTTTCATCATTTATCGGGAGCTAAATAACTGCGTCCCTTTCATCATCCAACTTTTTCTCACCATTAGTGATTTACCTCCTGAGGGGGCAACATCAATATCAGAAACATATCAGAGTTAGATCAGGGGCATATCAGTTAAATTTTTCAATCAGGGGCAAAATCAAATGCAGCAAAAATTTCAAAAAGCAGAAATATTTTCTTTGAAGCAATGTGTTTCACACATCACTTCAAAGAGGGGAAAAATGTATATGCATAAAATTGGTCATGTCTGATTAATCCTGACATTTAATTAAATATTTATTATTTAATTAATTTCTCTAAAGTCCTCTACATATGATTAAATTTAATTAATTTAATTATATTGTTCATTCAATTTATTCTATTGTCATGATTAAATACATCAATTTTTATTTAATTATTGCACATTCATATGTCTACTTGATTAATTAAATAAATACACTTCATTTATTTTAATTAATTATCAATTTTTGAATTTAATTAAGTCTTTTTTATTTAATTAAATTTAAATATCTCTTTTCAAATCTTTCTTCTAATTAATTAAATATTTTATTTAATTAATTTCATTTACATGTAATTTCTTAAAAAATTTAATTAAATATCTTCCATATCTTTTCAAAATCATAATTAAATATTTTATTTAATTATGAAATCTTCCATTATTCTTCAAATCTGGGGTAAATATTCTATTTTAAGAAAAATCTCCATGTCACCCATAAATGAATAATTGAATTTAATAATTCATTATTTATCTTCTTCGAAATCTTTCCATAATCTCACAAAAAGATGATTTTTACAATTCATCTTTATCATCTCATCTTATCTCTTTTTTGAAAAAGGAAACAAAGCTTGTTTTCTATTTTCTTCTATTTTTCTCTCCAGTCTTATCCATCTTCAACCGTTCGATCTGTCAAGAAATTTCACAGTCGATGATCACATCAGGCAATCAAAATCTTTCTAAAACTCTATAAATATCACTGCCAATCCAAGCATTGAGGATAATTAGAGATTACTTGCATTTTAGCATTTTTAGCATTATAGCATTATCATTATCAGCTTTTAGTATTCATAGCATTATCAGAATCTTTCATTTTATCAATCATGTCTTAGCATAGTATTGCATGCAGTCATATTAAATCTCCTTCTCTAGGAAGAGCATTTGTTGAGCCTAGCCCAAAGATCTGAGAGCCAGCTGGAATCAACAAAAACACTGGAGATAGAGGACGATAGGGTGACATCGATAACAAAATACTGAGTTTGCATCTCTATTATTTTAATATTCTATTTTTGATATAATGTCTTATCGGTGTGTTTGATTTATTTGTTTTAATCTGCATTTATCACACTCTAAAATCGACCACAGAGGGGGAAAAATCACCTTATCACCAACAACAAATAGCTCCAACAATACCAAAGAAAATGTTGCAGCTTCCCAAATAGCAACTCCAACACTTGCAGACAACACCTCAACAGCACAAGCAAGCCATCTATAAGCCTCCAACAACAACACATTTGCAACCACACCACATGACTTTCCATAAGCAACCCACAAACGTTCTAGACACCAAAAATAAGCACAACCATATGTTGAGCAACTACCACTGAAACAAGCAGCTCCCCATCTGCAACCTTTGTAAACCCACAAAAGTTCAAGCCACTAAAAATAAGCAAAGACAAAATCCAAGATTTTCCTATTAAAACAAGCAGCTCTCCATTTGTGTCCTCTTCAAACCCACAAACATTCCAACTGCCAAAAATAAGAAAAGCCAAAAGCTAAAGAACTGCCACTAAAACAAGCAGCTACCCATCTGCATCCTCTACAAACCCACAAATGTCCTAGCCACCAAAAATAAGCACAACCGTAAGCCAAGCACCACCATTGAAACAAGCAACACCCCACCTACATTCTTTGAATCCCCTTCTCCATCATCCTTCTCCTCTGAAGATTTGAAACTTGCACCTCCTCTCCCGTTCTCGCCACTCGCCATGCCGAACATAGTAGTTATAAGAAAACATGTTATTTCAAGTTTATGGACCATTTTCATTGAAAATTATTTGAAAAATAGAAAAATAATCCAATTGTAAAAAAATACATATTTGAAATCTACAAAATCTCATCTATAATGGGTTTCAATTTCATCAAAAAATTCTGCAAAAAACATCTTCAGACATATGTCTAAAGTCACTCTTTTTTAGTGGCATTGACATGACCTTCAATTTGCAGGTCAAAGTAGGTCCAAAGCTAAGGGTCGGCTCCCCAAGCCTTATTTTTGACCCGAAATACATAGCAAAAACTTGGTTAGAAGTTTAGATTTTAAGAAACGGAGTCCTATTTAGTTTTTTTTTTTTTAATTTTAACCCTTTATGAAATGGGATCTTGTTTCATAAAAAGTGGGATCTCATTTTACTTTTCTTGATTTTACATTTTTGGTTGTCCAAAACTTCCACGAGAAGTGGACTCATCTTCTTTCTTTTTCCCTTAGCAAACTTTATTTGATATAGCAATGGATGCTATGCATTAGGAAATATAAGACCAAGGTGACAATGTATCCAATGCATGGACTAATTATCAAAAATAAAACAACAAATAATAGGATGCCCCAATGCTCATAAGGCATTTGATAATCTTGATGGGTTTGTGATGAGACAACCAATAAACATAAGGAGTTACACATCACAAGATATGTGACCTTGGTGGATCTGATGAGATAACAACCATAAAAAAACATACATAAACAATAGACCTTACCCCAACGTATACCTTTCAAAGAAAAACATGATATGAAATGATCATAGTGACCTTGAGTGATCCAGGAGGATCCAAAAGATCTCAAAATTTCACAGTCTCAAAATCCAACAAAACCAACATCATTAGAAAGAGCTTGTTGGCACAATCCTAATGCAACTTGAATCGAGTCAAAAGGATACCGTACATAAAAGTTATGCTCAATCAAAGTTTGGTCAAAATAGGGGTTTCTGATGAAGGATGCTAGGTCAAAAAAATATATTTTCAAAATCACATGAGGATGGTGTCAAATTGAGGGGCTCATTGAGATAATTCTGATGCCGCTTGTTTCATGTCAAACGAAGCTCGTACACATAAGTTATGGCCTGTCAAAGTTGTGTGGTAAAAGGGTCGACCATGTTGGTGTCAACATGTTGACCTGGTAGTATAGTGATGGTATCAACATGCTAACATGGTAGGTGATGATGAGGCAAGGATGTGGACCAATCATAGGTTGACACGTGGCATTGGTAGGTGATGATGTGGACCAACCATATTTTTTCATGTGGCATTGGATTGGAAAATGATATGATGACACATGGCAATGAAGTAGCGACCTAAATGGTGCCCCATGGCCTAATCACTAGGTACCACGTGGCACCTTTCTTCTCTCTAGTGGGTAGTTAGCTCAAAACATTGTAGGGGAGGCTTGAATCTGATACCTCCCCTTTCCTATTGTTACTCACCACCATTGGACCGTGCAACATACTCACATATCTATATATGGCACATTTTATATATTGAAGATTCGATAGTATATAGGCCTAAAAGGAACGCCGATGAATTTGACCCATCGACCTTCCCAGTATAGTGATGACATATCTATATATGTTGACTTGGTAGTATAGTGATGACATCAGAATGCTGACATGGTAGGTGGATGATGAGGCAAGGATGTGGACCAATCATGGGTTGACACGTGGAACTAGTAGGTGATGACGTGGACCAACCATATTTCGTCATGTGGCATTGGATTGTAAAATGATATGATGACACGTGGCAATGAAGTAGCGAATGAAATGGTGCCACATGGCCCAATCACTAGGTACCATGTGGCAACCTTCTTCTCTATGGTGGGTAGTTAGTTAGTTCAAAAAATTGTGGGGGAGGCTTGAATCCGATACCTCCCCCTTCCTATTGTTACTCACCACTGTTGGATCGCACAACACACTCATATATCTATATATGGCATTTTAAATATTGAAGATTTGACAGTATATAGGCCTAAAAGGAAGGTTGAAGAATTCAACCCACCAACCTTCCCCTCTCCATTAAGCATGGCAACCGCTAGACTAGCGGTTCCTTTGGTGTAAATAAAGGGCATGGATTCTATTCAAAGACTTTTGAAGCCAATAGTTATAAGGGTGAAAATCAGTTTTACCATATTTAAGCCCAAATTTCCTAAAGAATTCTAAAATATTTTCAAATCCCCCCGTATAAAACATAAAATCTTCTATTGCTCAAATTTAAAATATTATTAAGGCTTTAAAATAATATTTAAAAGATATTTAAAGGTTTTAAAAGGGATTTTAGGGGATTTGAAGGTTTTTAATGATATTCTAAAGGGGATATTTGAAGATTTTTGTTGTAAATGGGAGATTGTAAAATCATATGGTTATGAACCGTATTAGGAAAAATTAGTGTATAAAAGGGAGGATTTTCACTCTTGGAAGCAATGAATTCATTATGGAGGAACTTAGTTATATTGGGAGGAATTTTTGAAGGCTAGTGTTTACACAAAGACACTTGAATTTGTAATCCTTTTAAGGCATTTGAGGCTTATCCCTTGGATGTGAGTAATGGAAGATAGTGTCTTTAGGTGTTGAGAGAGATTGTGAAGAAGTTGATTGCAAGTCTAAAGCTTGGATGGTGTACAGAAGCAGTTAAATCTTGGCATCATTAAGTGGTTCCTCATTGAGAAGCAGACTTAGAGATGTAGCCTGAACATATGGGTGAACTCCATTATCAAATTTCTCATTGTCTCTCTCTATTCTTTCTATGTTTCCTTCCGACATTTTAATTTTTTCTTTGAGCTCCAATTTATGACATTTAAGTAATCAGATAATGTTTTCATTAATTTGTGAACTCAATTCTATAATTTCAATGGTTAAAGCACATAACCACGTAATTCTACTTGTGATCAGGGATAAATTTGTAATTAGGAGTAAAGTGCAAATTATTTGTAACCCTTCAATTATAGATCAAGTTTGGTATCAGAGTAATTTAACAAGAAAAATTGCAAGTGGTGGATGTTAACCTAGTTGAAATTAAAGCAAGGAGAAGGTGCACTTGAGGAGATTAATCTAGAGATCGAATCTAGACAAGTTACTCAAAGACAAACCATGGAACAATTGAATGAAGGAAAATCTCCCAATCCTAAAATATTTGAGAATGAAGAACAATTTCACAAAGAATTCCTAGACATGAAGATGATGGTGGAAGAGTTGTACAAGAACAAAAAGAAGAAGGAGAAAGGTGAATCCTCTTCAAAAAATGACAAAGTTAAAGGAGTAGGAGGTGGTGGTGACCCTCCTAAACCTCCATCTTCACCTTCTTTACCTTCTTCATCTTCTTCATCTTCTTCGTCTACTTCATCTACTTCATCTTCAAAGAAGAAACAACTTGTGCAACCTGAATCTAATACACCTTTGTTAAAGCTTGATGTTAAATTTGAATTTCCAACTTATAATGGAGAACTGGATGCAGAGAAACTTGATAATTGGATAAAAACAAATTGAATTTTACTGTAGGATTCAAAATTTTACTAATGATACTTCCAAGATCCAATTATCCACTCTTCGCCTAGGAGGTACAACCTTAATCTTGAGGGAGAGCAAAACTTGGGAAGATCTAAGCCGATATGGTAAAATTATTTCTTCTTGGTTTGAGTTTATGGCTACACTTAAGAAATAGTTTTATCCATTAGGTCACATGAACAAGTAGTAATGAATTGGAAATCATTAAGGAAAGAGAAAGGAAATAGTGTACAGGAATATACACTTGAATTTAGGAAAAGAGCTTTAATTTTGGGCATTCCATTATACACACAAGAAACTTTGTTGAAGTATATAGGTGGATTACGTGAAAATTTGAGGCATACAATAATTATGTTCAATCCAAATAACCTTGAAGAAGTCAATGTGAAAGCCATTCATCTTGAAATAGGCACAAAGAATAGTTTCTTAATGAAATTTGGTAAGCATAAAGAAAGCAAGAGAGGGAAGAAGGAAATGCAACGAACAAATTCCATGAAGAAAGAGGAGGAAAATCCTTATTGTTCACACTACAAAAAGAAAGGGCACAAAGATGCAAAGTGTTGGAAATTGCATCCTGATCATAAACCAAAGTGGTTAAAGTATCGAAAGGGTAAGCAAAAGACCACAACTATCATGCAGGACCTTGGATCAGGATTCGATGATGAAACCAAGATAACAGTTGTGGGTATAAAAGGTATCGTTCTTGTTGCTAGTACTAGTTCTCATGCTTCTTCTTTAAAGTGTAATGAAATTCCTATTGAAAGTAAAAGGAATGAATTGTTTCATATAGGGACTATTGCAAAACAAAGTAAAATTGATACACTCATAGATAGTGGATCACAAGTGAACTTAATCTCTAAACAAGTTGTTAAGCAATTGGGATTAAAAACAACACCTCATCTGAAACTATATCCATTGGGTTGGGTGCATGATAATGCTCAATTACATGTTTCGATACAATGTAAACTCCAATTTGCAATCACATCCAAATTTGTAGATGAGGTAGAGTTGATGTAATTCCACTTGACGTCTGTGGGATGGTTTTAGGAAGTCCTTACTTGTATGATAGAAAGGCCATTTTCTATAGGGAACATAATAGGTATCATTTGTTTAAGGATGGAATTGAATTCATTGTGAAATCTCATTGCATGAAGAATGATAGATTTGTTTTAAACACAGGGAATTTGAAGATGATTGTGAATGCAAGCAATACATTAACCCTCATGTCTGTAACAACTAGTGATATTAAGCATGAAAATGAAACAATTTCTAATCCTGATAAGGTGTCACAGATAGCACAGTGTGAGGATCAGTTGCAAGCACATTTAAGCCTTCAGCCTAAGGTAGTAAAAGAGGGTTTGAATGACTCATTCGCTTATGATGTTCCTGTTCAGGAATCCAACATGCTGATACTTTTTCTTTCACATCAATTTATTCAGTGTTATATCTTGTCATTCTACTAGTTAGTTCTATGTGACTGGTAGATGCGTTAATGAATATTGATGGGTATTTAGTTGATTGTATCAACTATGATATCTCATTCTTCATCTTTTTTGTGATGGGTCAGATGATCACAATTCTGACAAGGTGGATAGATGATACTGGGCAAGTGAGGTGACCTTTCCCTCCCTTAAATTCTATGTAAAAATAGACTTTTGGTTGTCCAAAAGCTTCTCAATTGGGAGGAATGATCTAAGAGGATCCAAAAGACCTCAAAATTTCACAGTCTCAAAATTTGATGAAACCAACATCATTGAAAAGAGCTCATCAACATGATCCTGATGCAACTTGAATCATGTCAAAAGGAGATCGTATGCAAAATTTATGCTCGATCAATATTTGGCCAAAATAGGGGTTCCTAATGAAGGATGCTAGGTCAAAAAGAATATTGTTTCAAAATTGGATGAGGATGGCATCAAATTGAAGGGATCATCGAGATGATTCTGACATTGCTTGTTTTGTGTCAAATGGAGCTCATACGTAGAAGTTATGGCTAGTCAAAGATGTGTGGTAAAAGGGTTGATCATGCTGATGTCAACATGTTGACTTGATAGTATAGTGATGATGTCAGCATGACATCAACATGTTGATGTGGCAGTGGATGACAAGGAAAAGATGTGTACTAGTCATGGGTTGACACGTGGCACTAGTAGGTGATGACATGGACCAACCTCATTTCAACATGTGGCATCGGATTGGAAAATGATATGATGACATGTGGCAACAAAGTAGTGAATAAAATGGTGCCACATGACACCCTTCTCTCTAGTGGGTAGTTAGTTAGTTCAAAAAATTATGGGGGAGGCTCGAACCCAAGACCTCCCCCTTCCTATTGCTACTCACCACTGTTGGACCACGCAACATGCTCACATATCTATATATGGTGCATTTTATATATTGAAAATTCGGCAGTATATAGGCCTAAAGGGAAGGCTGACGGATTCAACCCGCTGACCTTTCCCTCTCTATCAAGCATGTCAACCACTAGGCTAGCAGTTCCTTCAGCATAAATAGAGGGCATGAATTCTATTCAAAGAATTTTGAAGCCGATAGTTATAAGGGTGAAAATCGGTTTTACGATATTTAAGCCCGAATTTCCTAAAGAATTTTAAAATATTTTCAAATCCCCCCATATAAAACATAAAATCTTCTATAGCCCAAATTTAAAAGATATTTAAAGGTTTTAAAAGGGCTTTTAGGGGATTTGAAGGTTTTTAATGATATTCTAAAGGGGATATTTGAAGATTTTTGTTGTAAATGGGAGATTGTAAAATCATATGGTTATGAACCATATTAGAAAAAAATGGTGTATAAAAGGGGGGATTTTTGCTCTTGGAAGCAATGAATTCATTGTGGAGGAACTTAGTCATATTGGGAGGAATTTTTGAAGGCTAGTGTTTACACAAGGACACTTGAATTTGTAATCCTTTTAAGGAATTTGAGGCCTAGATCCCTTAGACGCGAGTAAAGGAAGATAGTGTCTTTAGGTGTTGAGAGAGATTGTGAAGAAATTGAATGCAAGTCTAAAGCTTGGATGGTGTACAGAAGCAGTTAAAGCTTGGCATCATTAATAAAGTGGTTCCTCATTGAGAAGCGGACCCCAGAGACGTATCTCGAACATATGGGTGAACTCCGTTATCGAATTTATCGTTGTCTCTCTCTATTTTTTCTATGTTTCCTTCCATCATTTTAATTTATTCTTTGAGATCTTATTTACGACATTTAAGTAATCACTTAATGTTTTCATTAATTTGTGAATTCAATTCTATAATTTCAATGGTTAAAGCACATAACCACATAATTATGTTTACGATCAGGGATAAATTTGTAATTAGGAGTAAAGTGCAAATTATTTGTAATCCTTTAATTAAAAATCATTGAGTAGACATAGTGTGGGTCAAAATATAAATCGAAAGAAAAATTAAAAAAAATATAAGCCAAATAAAAAAGACAAGCAACAATAAATTTACACACAACAATAATATATTATGACAAGGTCTAGAAAGGACAAAGAGATGGATTTGGATCATGCCTAGTTTATGGAAGAAAAATACCATTTAATTTGATTTTCACTAGGGGATTTGATTATTTAACTTTTAGGATTAAGGAACTCAACTTTCTCCTTGAAATAATTTGTTGGATCTAATTCTATGTCAAAAAAATTTATATGGTCATTGATTGAAATACCTTTATGGAGTCCCATGAACTTAAATAAAACTTTATCATTTGTTAATATTTCTAAAGAGATAGGATCCTTTTGGTCCCAAGAAATGAGTTTTGGATGGATAAGTGGAGGATCTATGGAAAATGTGATGGAAAGTGAAATGGTATAAACATTTAAACCATTGAAGAGGGTGAAGCAATTAGTGAATGAGTATTAAAATTGAGAAAGGATCCTACCATAATATCAAAGGTGTCATTAGTTTTTTAGGATTCTTCCACTAAATTCATATCCTAAACTGTAAAATATTTGATAGTTGTTCTTGATAATGATTGGTTCAAGAGGACCTTTTTCATGTAATCATAATCCTTGTCATTTATAGCCCATATTCTTACACATTTTGAGTGCCTTGGGATAGGTCTCTTTGATAAGGCATGATGCTAATTCTTCACCTCTATATAACCAATAATTTATATCACTATCTATGATTTTCTCATCAAGGAAGTCATTATGTGTAATTTTTTAGGATCGCATTGGATAACCTTTGGACCCATCTTATTTTGTCAAGTTTTCCCATATGACTTTGGATATGAAGGGAGCTAACCAACATGAAAGATAGTGTGTATCTCATACTCTCAACACGTACTTTCTATGATTTGACCTTGACTTTGGAATTAGGTTTGGTGGATTAAGTTTATGCCAAAGTGGTGGGATCAACATAAGGTGAAGATGGTAAAGATGGCGGAGTAATGCTGAAATTCACACTAGGACAATGATATGATTTATTATAGGTAGCCTCTAATAATCTATAATATCAAAAGGGATTAGGATTGGTAAGAACTATTACTTTTACAATATTGTATGGATATTTGATACACTAATGGTATGTGGAAGGGACTACCTACATGGCATGGATCCATGGGTGACCAAGAAGGATTTTATATGAAATTTCAAGGTCAAGAACATGCAACAAGGTATTTTTGTAGGACTATACCCACCTAAATTGGAAGCTAAATGATGCCTTGGGATTCTCTTTCTACTTCATCATATGATTTGATAGTTATATTCTTGTAGGGTTTTATGTTATCATCTAAATGTCCCAATTATTTTATGATTTTGTATGTACACATATTTAAACCAAATTTTTCATCTATAAGGACTCATTTTACTTTATGTTTTTTGATAATAGCATCTATATGGAGTACTTTAGAATGGGATGATTCAATATAAGGAATGTAATTTTGAGTGAATGCAAGGTTATAGGAAGAATACATGTGACCTACAAGGACTTGGAATTTATCAAGATTGATATCACTAGGGACTTCTAACTCTCTCAAAGAATAGTCCAATATGTTCTTAAGAAGAGGTGATGATCTAAGAAGCTCCAAGATATAAATCTATATTGGATTCATCCCAATATTGGGTGGATTTTCAAGAGGATAAGGGTCTCCCTCAAACAGTAACCTAACCATGCCTAGTAGTAATGGTGAAACTAGGACTTTTGATTGTGACAATACTTACTTGGGTATTGACTTCTTCAATTGACCAACTACCAATTTATATGAGGTGGGTGTGGTATTGACATTATTTGTTCAAGTATCTTGGGATGGACCTTTATTTGATATTGAGGGTTGATTTGGTCATTCTTAGGAAATGGGTCCTAATGGATACCTAATTACTCATTAGGTGAAGAGGATGAGGAACCTTCCATTATAAGTCTTCTATGGTCAATAATATCTTGGATGTAGTTTTTGAGCTTCACATAGTTTGAAAGGGTATGACCTTTAACACAATGGTATTTAAAATATTTTTCCCCTATACCATGTGTATTTTGGTTTTTTGTCATCAAATGGTTGAGTATATAGATATCTAATTATCTTTGCATAGATAATTTGTTGGGACACTATTTTTTATAGATTCCCCTAAAGGAGTATAGTTACATATTTGAGTTGTAAGGGGTCTTGATTGTCCTTTTGGTATATAAACATAAGTTTTTTGTAGGATATTTTAAATGTTGGGATTTGTTTGATTTGGCATTGTTGATATAATATATATGAATTTAGTATCAGTGACCATATCACTTACGTTATTTTAATTTTTAGACCAAAATCTCAAATTTTCATTATTTTGGGTAGTATCTTGTATCCTTCCTATATATTTTGACCAATCCCTTAGCAACAAGGTCTTTCTCTATGGCGAATCCTTTGTCAATAACTTCATCAAAGGTTGTGATACAATGGAGTTGTAAATGAAAAGCCATTTGTGGGATAGGGTTTGTGATGAAAATGTTAATGAGTTATTTTTCTAGTATATGTCATGATAAGAAATTGGAAATACTTCTCCATAATTTGAGGAAAGAATCAAAGTTCTCACCATTTTTTTCTTGGAATCACAAAGCTCATGCATTGAAAGTTTGTGTTCTATGTTATAGGAGAAAAAAATTATGAATTCTTTGACTAATTGTGGAAAAGTGGTAATGTAACCATGAGGTAGGTGCAAAAACCAATCAGGAGCTTTTCCTCCTAATATTTTAGGAAAAAATATCATGAGGTATTCTTTAACATGGTCATGTGGGTTTCCTTTCCCTTTATAGTTGTCTAATTTTAGAATTTAAAAATTATGAGGGAAGGGGATTGATGTTATTTATTTGTAAAAGGGGTAGGGACATAGTTCTTCAAATTTATATGTTTTATTTTGTTGTAAAGTATCTTCTTGTGTCCCCTTAAGAGTGTCCTTCATATGTTTCTACTCTTGGGTAGAGAGATTCCCAATAGTTGTATTTGGCACATGTGGTGGTGTTTCTTGATAATATGGATATTTTTAGTACATTATTTGATATCTTCAGGGTTTAATATACTATTGTTGTTGTGGAGGTGATTGTTATTACTTCTATTGATATGTTGAGGGTTTCATATACTATTGTTGTTGTGGAGGTGATTGTTATTACTTATGTTGATATATTTGGGGCTATTTTTGTATAGGTGGATTTTTAATATATGGGAGGTAGTGTTATTGGTCTTGTTATTGGGTAGGTGGTTGTTGGTAGGAAAGTGAAATAATTTAGACATTGCCAAGTAAATCCTACCACATCTTTCTGCAAATAGCTTGTGGAGCATAAGATTCAAGAGATTCCATATAGGGTAGGGGTAGGATAGATGGGTCACATCCCATCTCATAGATATATGTATAAGTATATATATATAATAAAGAGGAAGTAAGTAGAAGAAAGAAGAAGATAAGAGAGGATAAAATCATATAGTAGAATATGAATAGAGTATAGGGGAAGATATATGATAAATATATATGATGTAAAAGGAGATATAAGGAGATGTGAATGTACTCAATTGATATTAATAATATATAATAATAGAATTATATATATATTGTGTTGTTTGATATTCAATTATATATGGTTAACTAGTTGATATTTTATCTAAATCAAACCATTTCTCCCTTTGTATGACTAAGTCTAAGGTATAACTACACCACTCATAAAGTAATTGGGGCTCAAAAATTTACTCCGAGTTCCCCATTTTTCTTGCTAACATTGGTTTCATTGTTGGGACCCTAGTTAGGTTATATAAATGACAACAATACTCATATTTTTACAATTTTATAATGGGGAGGATTTTTGAAATGAATCCTTGAAGAGATGTGACCAATAAGAAAAGATACCAAATAACTACGTCCATGGGAAATAATAAAGGACTAATGTAATCCAAAAGAAACCACACCTATGGAAAAAGGAGATAAGAAAAACACAAGATAGATTAAGGAAAAAATAAATTAGCAAGAAAATTGAGCATGATAAGCCCAAATAGAGAAGAGAGAAAATAAAATTATATTATTGAAAGAGAAGAAAGACACTACAAAAGAATAGAAATTGTGAAGAAGATTAGAATTGGGAAAAACAATGAGGGTGTCGATGAGCATACTAAGGTGTGTGTTATTGAAGGGAAAGAGAAAGAAAATAGAGAATAAGAATGGAATACCCCAGAGAAATCAATTTTATGTTGGGAAAAATTAGAACTCATAACCAATTTAAAGAACATTGATGATTATGGAAAATCTAGAAGGTTGTTCTTGGGATCCTATAATAGCATAGAGACCCCAATCCTACTATAACCCTCCAAAATTCATACAATCAAACCAGATCTATCAATCCTAGCAATCCATTTAGATGATAGATTTAATGAATTTTTGAAAACTCTAGAAAAGCTTTTATCTATTCAAGAAGAATATTTTAAAGAATTAGTTAATAGAAGCATAAGGAAATTGAAGGAAGAAGAAATAGGAAAAGAAGAGGAGATCATATTTAATTTGGGTAAATAATTATGTTCACTAAAAAATAAAACATCATTAAAAAATAATAAAGTGAAATGAAATCTTGAGTCACAATCCCCAGACCAAGACCCATCCCCTAAGCCATATAAGAGTAGAAGAATTTTAAGAGAAAAGATACTGCAAAGTAAAGAGACAAGAGAGAAAGAAGGAAAATAAGTAGATTGGGAAGAGATCCTTGGGAAGGAGTAATTTTACATAAAGTTAGCAAGAAAGAAGGGAAGAGAGAAGAATCCCCATATAGTTAGGAGAGTAAAGAAAGAAAAGGAAGAAAAAAATAGTTTGTGAATCAAAAATATAAAACAGAAGGAAATAAGAACAAAATGGAAACATCAATCAAAATCCTAGTATTTGAAAAAGATAAAATAGAGGTTGAGGAACATATATTCCTATTATAATATTTGTGGGAAAGGAAAGACATATACAAGGACAAACCAAAGTCATTAGACTTTGTATCTTCATTAAGGAAAAAGGTATTGGATTGGTACAAAAAGACTTACCCAAAGCATGAGAAAAGTTGCGATGAAGTAAAAAAAGACTTCTTGGTATAATTTGACACTCTAGAGATCCATATGGAGAGTGTTATCAAAATGAGGGACCTAGTACAAGGATAAGAGGAATCTATGAAGGCCTATGACAAAAGATTCAAGGAAGTCTACCACAAATTGGAGGAACTTCTAACAGAATGATAAAAGATGGAAAGGTTAATATTTGGATTAGATAAGGACATAAGAGTAGCCTTAGATGGAAGAATATTTAATAATTATACACACCTAATCACAATGGCATACTGCATAGAAGCTTAGACATGACACATACCCTAGAAAGATGACATAAAGGAGAATCTTGAGAAAATACAATTAGTATTAGAAAAAATGACTATAAAAAATGGAATTTTGGTAGGAGGAGAGGAAAAGAAAGCTAAATATATTTAGTGCACATATTGTTCAAGGGAAGGCTATGTCCAAAATGATTAACCTAATACTTAAAGAGAAAGAACTACAACAACATTGTATGCAGAGCTAAAAACTATACTGACTAAGTCAATCATTATATTGTGGAACTTGTCGAGAATGGCACAACCACCTAATGGAGGATTGTCCTACAAATAAATTTCATCTTTGGGATGTTGTAATTCATCTTAATCCAAAATGCCCCATGAACTACAACTGTGATGTGGAAATAGATAGAAAAACGGTATAACTTGCAAAAGGCTCCTTATATGGTGTAGGATACAAACAACCATCTTGGAGAGATAATAGAAGTGCTTATGCATTGTAGAACAACCCACTATAAGATAACATTGGAGATAATTGGCAATCAAAATATAGAGGATAAAGTAGATGTGATAGAAACATCTTCCAAAGAAGTGATGCTACATGTTATAACTATGGAAAGATAGGCCATTTTGCTATAGAGTGTTGGTAGACAAGAAAAATAATTGTCCATTTTGCAAAGATTATTCTCATGACATATTTAAATGTGATAAAGCCAACAATGTCATAGGGGAAATATGGGTTAGTTACAAAAATCATGAATTAAGCCATTAATGTACAAAACATCAAAAACCCATCGAAGATTAGTCATATAATCCCATACTCAATGAAATTGGTTAGAAAATGTCAAAAAGATTCTATTAAAAGCATGAAAACACACAGTTCAAAGAAATTAAATAAAAAAGAACATACCTTCAATCCCATTGGGGGATTATGCTCCAAATGAATGTGGATTTCTCTATTAAGCATAACCCATGATTTCAAAGCTCAAGATTGATAATTATAACTCACAATTAATTATCAGTTTGCTCAAAATAATGAAAATTGTCAAGCTCATGAGGATATAGAGACTGTGAATGAATTTTGATGAAGATGAAGGATTGTTTTATAGATTTGAAAATATCTAATCAATGGTTAGGAATGAATATCAAGATCAACAGATGAGAGGAAATCAAGGAGATTAAAGAAGATCAATGGATGAAATTGAATGAGAGCCCAAAATATCCCTATTTTCATGGAAAATTGGTTGAAGATATTTTGGAGGGAAAATATCTATTCAAATTTGAACTTGAATTTGAATTTGAATTATAGAATATTCATTTTGGAGGAATATTCCATTTAGATATTTTTTAGGGAAAGAATATTTTGAAAATGAAATATTCTCTTTTAAAAAAGGAATATTCTTTGTGCAAGTTAGAGGAAAATTAGGGAAATTACTAAACTAAATAATTATGAATCATTTAATTGTGAGGATGAGAAGAAATTAATATTTTTAAATAAATAATTAAAAATTATTTAATCAAGTGTGGTAGATGAAAAAATAGATTTAATTAAATAATAAAAAATATTTAATCATGATGGAAGGAAGAAAATTAATTAAATAATTAAAAATTATTTAATCAGAGAGAAAATTAGTAAGAAATGGTGAAAAATGATGAATTAATCAAATAACATCAATTATTCAATTAATAGAGGAAAAAGATTAATTTAATAAGATAATTGGAAATTATTCAATTAAATAGAGGAATAGGTGATAATGAGGAAGATGATGTTAAAAGGAAAAATCAGGATGTGTGATACATTCAGGATAATTTTAGGTGTCTACATTTTTCCCCTCTTTGAAGCAATGTACCTATTGCATTGTTTCAAAAACCTGATGCTACTTGAATTTTTTTTTAAAAATCACCTGATGCCCCACTATGCCCCAACAAATGAAGGAATGATGGTAGGTTGCCCCCTCGAGAGATTGACCAAAAAAATTGTATTTCGAGTTGAGATCACAACAAGATTATGAGACTAGGTCTATTGAGAAGAGGACAAAAATAAGTCCTAATACTGATTAGGATTGATAACCAAGGCTGAAAAATAGGCTAACAAGGTGACCATAGGTGAAACCCTAGGGTTTGAGGGGTCATATATATACATTTGGGTTCATTTCCACCTCATTTGCACACTTTGCTTTATAGATTTTTAGAGCTCTGAGAACTCGGCCTATATAAACACCTTCTCAATATGGTGCTTTTCCCTCATGCCAAACTCCATGTAGATAGAGCGAGACAGTTCTAGAGGACAACAAGAGAAAGCCCTCCAGTATGTACCAAGTTAATTTTTGTTTGCACATAGTTTTAGGCTTCCAAATTCATAGTTGTTGGTTGACATATTTGTCACTTCGATTTATACTCTATTTTCCTAGAACAGTGACAACCTGACCAACAATTGAGTCACTTGCAATGATAGTTGCAAGTGCTCTCTACTTATTTTACAAGGCGTAGCTACCTTCAATAGATATGCAATGAATAATGACTGGGTATGCTTTTCACCAGAAAGCAAAAAAGGCTAACTGACATCTACCCATAACCATGAAAGTAGATGTGATTAATTAAACTTGAAACAAAGATGGATGTAGATAAATGACACAAAGTTCTTCTATGCTACACCCACAAATAATATCCAGGAAAAGGATGAACAGTAGACTTCCTTTCGATAAATGAATTAATTTTTGAATTCAAAGTTCCAGAAATAAACACATACATAGTTCCATACATCTAGAATAAACACCAGAGAGTAACTACAAAGATACAAAGTTCATTTACAATTTAAAGAAAACATAAACAAGTGCACAGACGTGAAAATGTCTCATTTATTCTCCAATGTCAAAATAGAGTTCACAGACTCCACAACCCTATATAGTGAAACTATGTGAAAGAAAAACTATACCGTTTTTCCCTTCCCCAAATAGCTGGAAAAAAGATCCATCAAAATGTCCGCCAAGTCATATTTATAAGTTTGCTCAATATGACCTTTCAGTTTTTGTAACTTCCCTTTAGGAAAGGTTAATAAAATTCACTTTCTTTCCTCCCATGGGATAACTGTTTCTTGAAAATGGTTTCTCAATTATAAACTTGAAGAAGAAAGTCTTTTCCTCTCCTATCCCAAAATAATTTAATTCTAAATATGAGTTAAAACATTATGGAGTGATGCTTTGATTGGAATTTATCGATGAGTGAATGCTAAGCCACTTTATCAAACATTCCTACATGCTAAAGCCAATGTGGTCCCACCAGCTCCATGCTCTATATGCTTAGAAAATGTATTAATATTCCTATTTTGTAGAGACTTGGCTTCCCAACCAAATGCTCTCTCTTCCTTAAGTGGTATATTCAAAATGAATCCTCGAGAGCCACTGCATCTCTTCTAGGATGGACATGTTACAGTTTGTTGCTGCAAAGCTTTGGTTTTGAACTTGAACCTCAAGTATCCAAGAGTTTTTTCCCTAGCATATGTGGCAGTCTGCTTCTGTTGTAGAAATCTGAGGTGGCCTTCCTTTTTGTGTAATGAATATGACTTTTTTAAGAGCAGAGCATGACTTGCCAAACTTTTCAAATAAGAGTTCCTGATCAAATTTATCACCTCTATTTGTAAGGCCATGCAACCACCACACTTTATAGTGTTGCATTTGTTCACATGTTACATGTTCACCCACTCCTTGATCTATGTAGAACATACAAAAGTAGTGTCTTCACTATTGGTTGTTTCTGTGAAGATGTATGATTCACTTTTGATACTGCAAAATTCTCCAAGATGAGGATCAATCTTTACCACGATATTTGCATCCACGATTTTGATGTTGTCTCTACTACCTCTCACAGCCTCATATAGAACAATGTTCTACTCAATGTCTTTCTCTCTTGACAAACTATGTTATTGCTCATTTTGCTCTAAATCTTGCACCGCACAGTGTAAAGATAGTTTCCATCTCTTGAGAAAAGAATATGGGTAACACCATCTTCCTAACCAAATAAAACCTCTGCATTGTCTTCAGCAAATAATGTAGTAGTTCGGTTGTATGAACCAGCAACAAGCAACCTATTTTGTGCAGGACTAAAAGAGAGGCATGATATAATCTCTGTTTGCCCATCTTTTGTGCTGATGAGTGTTGAGTATTTCCCAAATTCACGACCTGGATGATGAATGTCAAATACTCTGAGAACCTTGTTATATCCACAAAACAATCTTGTTACCGAAGGATTGAAGGCAACAGAAAAGGATGTTGTTATTTCATCCATAGAATCATATGCTCGGTATGTACACCGAATTTGTCCAGATACAGAATCCAAAATATGTACAGGATGATCACAAGAAGTGGATGCAAAGACACAGATAGCTCAATTTGAGGCAAGCATATGAGGATACTAGCAGTAATCATAGATAGATTCTCCTTCACCAATTTACAGTCTCAAGAATTAAAGGAATCTCTTGATTTTTTTTCTCAACCATTCTAAAAATGGGTCCTCAATTACCTAGCATTTCATCTTGGAAGCATGTGTATCTCCTGTCTGCTCTTATCTCCATCATCTGCATTGCCATCCTCATCAACAATCTCCTCAATGTTTTTTTTGTAGCGCATTAACTCTAGATCAAACACCTCTGCTTTCTGAGATATCTTTTTCGTTTCTGCCTGTTCTAGAGCTCTATACCCTGCAATTCTTGGTGCAGTTGATGTTGGAGTTATTAGCACTACAAGACCAAAGTCTGAGATGCACACATTGCCACTTTTATCTAACAAAATATTAGAATACTTGATGTTCCCATGAGCCTACTTGGGAAATTTACAGGAATGATGAATGTAAGCCAGACCCTGAGCATTTATTTTGTTATGAGCTAAGAAGATTCTCACTCCTTAGTCGATTCGATGGGCTTGATCTCTTGCTTAACGATTCATCCTATGCTTGATGTATTTTCCGATTCCACCATACCATGATATACTTCAGTAGTGATGTCCTCCTTGTAGAATATATACCCTGTCGTTGCAAATCACAACAAGCCTTTCGTGGTAGTATCGAGACTTAGCTTTTATGGAAAATAGCATGATTTTGGTTGCATTTGTTGTATTGATCGGTATTACATAGCCAGTGTATAGTTCAATTCGATGATACTTCCCCTTACTAGCTGCGGTATAGCAACTGTGTTTCTATGTTGGTAAACTTTCCTTGGCTCTCAATGCAATATTAGAAAGAGTTTTATGGGCCATGTGAGGATGAAACCATGATATCATACACAACATGTATATTAAGGTATTTCGAGCCAAGTATCTACTCTCCAATATCACCAATAATCTTGCAATGGATCGAATAATCTTAGCTACATAATTTGAAGTTCGAGGCAATCTTCTTGATGAATTAATTAGTAAAAGTAATTCCCAACGATAGAACTCTAAGAGGATCATCATTATATCCAATTTTGGTATCTAAAAGAAGCATTTGAATCACTGTTGCAGTTGATAGGTGGACATGATATCAAAGTTGTAAGTTCTCACCGCTATCACAATAGATTGTGAAGATAAGAAATGATATAATCACCCCACTTCGAGCTCTCGCTAGCCTCTAAAAGCATTCAATAAAAGGTGAGTCTTATAACCATTTTGGGCTCACCATCTTTACCTCCAGCCGCCTGTTGGCTCCAACTTTCAACCATTGCCTTTGACTTTCATAATTTCCTCTTATAAGACTGAGGCGAGATTTTTGATAGTTTTATAACCGTCGGAAATTCTGCTAATAGGATCTCCACATTCTTTTGAAGTAATTTGTAAGGCAGTTCATGCACTTTGCATCCGTTGTCGGAGAGTCGGGGATTTTACAAACTTTAGAACCTTTTGCTAGGAGTTCGGGAGTTACGGAAACACCTGACTTCACCATCTCTTAAGAGCCTTTAGTCATTTGGTACAAGTCAGGTAAATATTAAGTCTTAAACTAGCTTTACCAACGACAAAGGCATCATAAAGTGATTTATCTTGGGATGCTGTTCGAAACCAATAAGAAAAAGTGAAATAATTCCTTAGTAGTGACGTTCAAATTTTGCTTCGGCTGAGACAAAAATCTCCATATCTTCCACAAAACAACTCTATTTTGAGCAAAATTTGGACAGCAAGAGGATTGGATTCTTGTGATCAAAACCTAGAAATATTTTCATCTCCAGCAACACAAAGATTAGATTTTGACTTTATTGTGAATCACCAATGGGAAAAAGTGAAGCTAAATATCTTGCAAACGAGGATAGATTTGAGCATGAAAACTGGGTATATAGTGCAGAATGGAGTTAGGATTAGACCCATGAAAGCAATTTGCACTAGCTCTCATAGATTTATGAATTTAATTATTTTTGTGATCTTGCAGGTTTGGGGATATACAGGAGGAATGCACTAAAATTTGAAAAAAATTCAGGTTCAAATTTTGGGGTAATAATAGCTAAAATTAGGGAAAAATGCATCGATCTATGGATTGATGCCTTTGTAACCTAGCTTACCACTTTTACAATCGTGAAATGATGCATTTGTCACATCATGCCGCTTTTGAGTTATTGTATCACTTTTGTTAAACCTTATTGTATTTGTTTAGGCATGAAGTGATAAGTTTGTAAACATGTTCACATTTACTTTTTGGGGATTTGACGCATTTGAAAAATAGACCACGTTTGAGTGTCATGCCTTATCGCAATTGCAAAAAGTGACATATTTGTCATTTTTCTTAGAAAAATTAGATTTTTATCAAAAATTGACAAATTGACATTGTGGGTGCTATGCTTGTAGGCAGTATTTCATCCCATCTACTCTTGGGAGCAGATACCTAGCATATTGGATTCGATGGCCCTCTTGGGTAAGGTCGAGATTGAGTTCATTACATCGATCGGGCTTTATTATATTGTGCACATGTCTGAGACTTGGGCACATAGGGCCATGATGGTTGCGCTCATTGAGCGATGACGATCGAAGACTGCAACATTTCACTTCCTACAAAGGAGGCTACTATCACTTTGGAGGATGTCTAGTGCATCCTTAGGGTACCTATCAAGGGTTTCAACATCAACTATGATATGGAAAAAGGAATAGAGTCCCTAGTGAGACTCCTTGGTGAGGATAAGCTAGATATTATGGATGGAAAAATCGAGTTGAGGCCTTACATTGGAGAGGTCGATGACATTATTTTGATTCTAGCAAGATTGATCATGTTTCCTATTATTTTTACTACTAAGCATGAGTATTTTTTGTTAGATGGAGATATGTGATTGAGGGAATGGTTGTGGAGGGGATCACATACACGTAGGGACCTTGTATCCTTGTGCACTTATAACATGATATGCACTAGGTTGCCTATAGAGCAATGAATAGCCTATTAGAAATTGTTACATTGCTTCATATATGGGTGTGGGAGCGCATAGTGGTGACTCATCTTGTTAGAGAGTCAAAGAGAGAGATCGAAGAGCCATTTTTCTATAGATATTCCCCTATGTTGACACACAAGAGGATGGGGTCCTTCTTTTCTAGAGGGGAATATTTGGTGATATGGATGAGTTTTTTTAGAGACCATGGTTGTGATGCTAGGTGTGGACCGATGATCACCTTCATATTGCTTACTTTTGACAGATGCACTAGTTGATCAAGCATAGTCAACACATTTTAGAGAGATATTTGTTAGAAAAGGTCCTAAGATAGTTTGGAGAGAGACATGGAGTACCAACTAATGATTATCATGCAGTTTATGCTTGAACAGTTAGGTAGATACCTAATTGGGGTGGCATGGTAGTGCCATAGACAACACTTACAGAGTTTTCATAGATGCCTCCCTAGGCATGGGGATGGGTAGGAGGACTTGAGAATCTAGGGACTACATAAGATTATGATGTATGGTGGGTGCAGAGGAGACCCCTCAAATTCACACATCCTGATGATGCACCTAGAGTTGTAGGTGCTCATAGGAGGAGGAGAGAGGTAGAGTCTAGGTGAGAGTTTTGTATGAGGTAGAGAGTTGTGGAAAAGAGATAGAAGGGTGACTAGCAACAGTATGTTGCACAACAAGTTTAGGTGGTACAATAGGTTTGGGTGGAACAACAAGATGCCCCACAACAAGATCTTCCATAGTAGGGACCACCATAGCAGGAGGAGGTTAGGGGAGATGATGGCCAAGATCTAGATGTTAGACTAGCTCTTGCTTTATTTGAGAGAGATCAGGCTCATCGTGAGTGAGATAGTTATAGATCACAGAGGGATAGTGTGATAGCTCAAATTATTCAAATGACAATAGAGAGAGATCAGTCCCTCACAAAGAGAGACTAGAGATCCTCATAGTGAGATCATGATCGAATAGAGAGAGACCAACATGTCATAGAGAGAGACACTTAGATCACTCACCATCAATGTAAGCGGATGCATAGGTTACTCAACTTATAGTTGAGAGAGATGTAGAGCAGGCGAGGACCCAACTAGAGATCGAATAGGGATTTATGATTACCATAAACCAATATATGTAGGAGATGTGGTCCCTTATTCAATTGGATACTTATTGTAGGGCTCTATATCAGGCATCTGTAGGAAAGGAGCACATAATACATAGATTTTTTGTGAGTAGTACAGTGGTTGGGTTAGGGTGATCTAATGGTGGATTGGTAGGTAGGCCTTGATAGAAGTTGCGGGGATAACAAGGGTCCTAAGGAAAATTCAAACATCAATAGCATATCATGGGCCCTCCACCTCCTTGGCCTCCTTCTAACAGAGAGGAGCAAGGGATCTTAGGATAGGAAATTGTATAGATAGTTCTTTGATGTATATATTATTGTTGTAGACATATTTATATACATTCATTGGCTTTTGAGCCTCATGTACATATATATTTTTGATGTATATTATTGTACCATACACTTGATGTATGTCTCAGATGTTTTGTATCATGACATTTTCATTTTTTATGATATATGAGATGTGATGATCCTTTTTGATGTGGCTATGATATGGTGTTATGATGTATGCATGATTTATGATGTTTTACGATGTATGCTTTGATTATGGACACATTTATGCATGATGCAATGATATGATGGATTATGATGTGATGATATAGATATATGCTTATTTTAATGATCGGTGGATGTAGGATGCATGTTATGGATGATGATATGGTCATGATTATTTTATTTGGTATTTTCATATGATATATGTTGATTATGTAGTATGCATGATATGATATGCATATTGACAATTTATGGATATAGGATGGTGATGTTGGCAAAACAAGGACATGCAACTGAGAGGGGGGCGGGTGAATAATTTGTCACAAAATATTAAAATTTTCAGACTTTACTTAACTTAATCTCAAATCTGATGAATGAACAATAAACCATAAACAATCAACACATTAGAAACACAAAGAACACCAAGATTTTTTACGTGGAAACCCTATTAGGGGAAAAACCATGGTGGATGTTAGTCCACAATATTATACCTTGTTAAAAGTATAATGAGAATAATAATGGGAATGCACATGCATTCAGGAACACTGCCTAGAGCTCACTGCTCAAATACAAGAGGGCTCACTACCCAACAATGCACAGTAATTTGGATTAGATCCACCAGGTGTCAACTAAGAGAATAGCTTCTACAAAAGCCTAATTACAGATCCAGTTAAGCACAAAAAACCTTCTTCACACTTCGCTCAACCTTCTTCTCACTCTACTCTACAATTGAATGAATAGATCAATATTCACACACTTTCTCTTCTCTGTATTTTCTTCACTTCATACACACAATAGCTTCACTCAAACAATCACTCTTATATATTCGCAACATGAAATACATTAGCAACTTAGTCAGCCAGAAATATAAAACATATTTACAATGTCGGCCCAAATTTACAAATAAATTTTAATGTGAATCAAACATCGTTGGATAATATTATGATGAGATCCAAAACAATATCTTCAAGCACGCCAAACATTCAAATTTTAATCTTCAAGCATCCACAACACGTTACAACCATCATGTCAGCCAAGAACATGAAAACCCGAACATGTATACCGAGAAAAATCTTTGACCATGAGCACACCAATCAACGCTGACCTACAACAAGAATCTAGAAGCATCCACAAACAACAAGAACTAATAGAGAATCATCTGCATCAACAGAAATTATCAGAATCACATAAACTTCAATTAGAAACACTGACATAACCCACATAAATACTATCAGAACACAACTATTCATAACACAATCAAATCTTCATGCGGACCTCTGAAACTTTCGGTAGATGATTTAGATACTCTCAGCAATAAACCCTTTAGTCCACAACAACTAATCTTCAATGTATAGAACAAAACACCTTCATGACCTTCATTGTTCCACTAGCAACTTGCAACTCTTCCTTTAACAATTTTCTTAATATCCTCGACATATACAACCTTCAATACAATAATGCTAATAGTGTTGACATCAATGACAACCACATATCAACAACACAACCACAACATCCAACAATCTCCCCCTTTGGCATTGATGGAAACACATGATGTGAAAAATACCATCAACACAGATACACTTACTCCCCCTTTGGTTCTGACTCTTCTCCTCAATTGATCTTCTCCCCTAAAAAGATTTTTCACATTGCTCAAGACCTCCCCCTAAAGGATTTTTCACATTGCTCTTCTCCCCCTTTGACATCAATGGAAAAGATAAGAATTACCTTCTAACATACAAGATCTGAACCACATATCTACACATCTGACTAATCCCCCTGAGTAGCAGCCACAGAAACATCAATCCAGATTAGGAATATCTATGAAGCACACATATTAATGCAAATAAATGCATCTCTAGTTCATATTAGGAGTGGTAATCACCCCTAGCATCCCTCTGAGATACTCAAAAGTATCCTTCGACAATGGCTTAGTGAAATTTTTTGCAACCTATTCTTTGGTAGGCACATACTCTAGTCTGACTTCTTTCTCATTCACTTTCTCCCTCAAGAAGTGAAACTTGATTGATATATGCTTGGTCTTAGAGTGTAGCACCGGATTCTTTGATATGTTAATTGCACTTGAGTTGTCACAGTATATGGCAATAGGTTCATCATATACTACTTTGATATCTTTTAACATATGTTTCATCCACATCACTTGAGTACAGTTATTTGCAGCAGCAATATACTCTACCTCAGCAGTAGATAGAGAAATGGAATTCTACTTTTTGCTCAACCAAGACACCAGCTTCTTCCCTAGGAAGAAGGCACCACCACTAGTACTCTTCCTGTCATCTACATCTCCTACCCAATCTGCATCAATATATGCACTAAAAGTAAGATCATCATCCTTAGGATACCAAAGTCCAAAATCAACTATTCCTTTCAGGTATCTAAAAATTCTCTTTATAGCAGTCACATGAGATTCTTTTGGATCAACTTGAAATCTAGCGACCATACATACAACATTCATAATGTCTGGTCTGGTCTAAGTTAAATAGAGCAATCCACTAATCATTCACCTATATCTTGTTTTATTTTCCTTAGGAGAATCATCATTTTGAGTTAACTTGCATCCGATCACCATGGGAGTACCAACAGGCTTTGATTCTTCCATGCCAAACTTCTTCAACAGTTCTTTCACATATTTGGACTAAGATATGAAAATTCCCTTGTCTAACTGAGTAACTTGTAATCCCAGAAAGAACTTCATCTCTCCAATCAGACTCATCTCAAATTCATTCTTCATTTCATCAACAAACTTCATACATAGATTATCATCTCCTCCAAAAATAATTTCATCAACAAAGACCTCAATAATCAAATCTTTGTCATGATCCAACTTGAAATACAAGTTGTTGTCAGCAGTACCTTTATTGAATCCAAGCTTTAATAAGTATTTGTCCAGTCTAGCATACCAGGATATGGAGGCTTGCTTGAGTCCATATAGAGATTTCTTCAATCGGAAAACCATGTCCTTCTTGTCAATCAGTTGAAATCCATCCAGTTGTTCAATATATACTTCTTCTTCTAGCTCACCATTCAGAAAAGCTGACTTTACATCCATTTGATAGACTTTATAGTTCTTATATGCAACATAAGCAAGAAATAATCTAACAGCTTCAATTCTGGCAACAGGGGCAAAGGTTTCTTCAAAATCAATACCTTCCATTTGTGAATACCCTTTACATACCAGTCTTGCTTTATTCCGGACTACTTCACCTTGTTCATTCAGCCTATTCTGAAAGACCCATTTAGTACCAATCACATTTTTGTCTTTAGGTCTGGGAACAAGTATCCATGTATCATTCTTTTCAATTTGCATTAGTTCTTCTTTCATAGCTTCCATCCAGTGTTCATCATTGCAAGCTTCATTGACATCTTTAGGCTCAATCTTGGATATCAAGCAATATTCTTCTGAAATCTTTCTTCTAGTTTGCACACCTTTATTCTTGTCTCCTATAATTTGATTTTCAAAATGATTTAGCTTTACATACCTCAGAGTTTTAGGATTCTCTTGAACTTCTAGTTCTTCTATTCCTTCTTTTGCACTTGCACTTGTCTTTGCTTCCTGACTACCTTGATTTACCAGAATAAATGGAAGTTGTTTTATTGGAACATATGGCACAATTTGAAGTTGATTCGATGTCTGAACATTCTTCCCTTTGTTTGTGTTGTCTTCCTGGTCATTTGAATCATATCCACAATATCTGGATGATCTAGCAGAGTCCTCATCAACTCTAACATTTGCACTCAACCATTTTTCTCAGTCTTCTGTCATTGCACCAGTAGGCCTTGCTTTTAGTAGAGTAACCTAGAAATATTCCTTCATCGCTTCTTGCATCAAACTTTCCTATATCCTCATCTCTCTTGATATAACACTTGCTTCCAAAGATCTTGAAATATCTAACAGTAGGCTTATAACCAAACCATAGTTCAAAAGGAGTCTTACCAGAATTACTATTGACATTTACCCGGTTTAAAGTGTACACAACAATGCTTACAACTTCACTCCAATAGATGTGAGGCACATTTCCTTCTATCATCATTGTTCTAGAAGCATCCAGAATTGTTTTGTTCTTCCTCTCTGCAACTCCATTTTGTTGAGGGGTTTGGGGAGAAAATAAATGTCTTATGATTCCATGCTCTTCATAGAAAGAATTAAACTCCTTGGAGGTGAACTCACCACCTCTGTCTGACCTTAAGCATTTTATTTTTAGACCTTTCTCATTTTCTGCCATGGCCTTGAAATTTTTGAACTTTTCTAATGCTTCACATTTTTCTCTTAAGAAGGCAACTCGTATCATTCTAGAGTAATCATCAATAAGCAGCATAAAGTACCTTTCTCCATGAAGACTTCTGAATCTAGAGGGACCACATAGATCAGTATGTACCAACTCCAGTAATCCATTTGAATGATGTTGTTTGCTCTGAAAAGAAACTATAGTCTATTTTCCCATCTGACATTCCTTGCAAATTGTGTTAGCAAGGTTTACTAGCTTAGGTAGATCTCTTACTACTTGAGTGGAACTTACTTTGAAAATGTTATCAAAATTCACATGACACAGACTCCTATGCCATAACCATCCTTCATCTACTTGAGCAATTAAACAACTTTCACTAGCAGCATTCAGGTGAAAAATATTACCTTCTATTTTTTTTACCTCAAGCAATTACTTTTCTAGATCTTCCAAGTATCCTACATCTTCCATCTTTGAACTGAAGATCATAACCCTTGTCCACCATATGTCCATCACTCAGTAAGTTGTGCTTCAAGCCTTCAACATAAAGAACATCATCAGTGTTATACTTACCACCAAGACAAATAGATCCTCTGCCATGAATCACACCAGCATTATTATCTCCAAATCTTACAACCCCACCATCATACTTCTCAAGACTTACAATTTTTATTTTGTCACCAGTCATATGATGTGAGCATCCGCTGTCAATAACCCACTCATCTTTTTCTTCAATTCGGGCTGCAAGAGCTTTCTTGACTTTAGCAGATTCAGTAGCCACCAGACCATTTTCCTTGATAGCAAGGAACACCCATTCATCTTCATTTTCATTTTCTTTATCAGACTCATCATCAATCACTCCTTCTTCATCATAGTAACATTTCTTTTGGAATCTAGATTTGTTAGGCTTGGATCTAGGAACTCTTTATAGACACCTTGATGCAAAATGGTCTATTTTACTGCAAGAAAAACATTTAATAGGCAACACTCCTTTATACTTACCTTTTCCTTTGCCTTCTTTCTTCACAATCAATGCTTCCAATTCTTCTACCTCTCTTTCTTCATCTTCAAGCTGTTTCAATTCTTCATCATACTTGGATGGCTTTCTGGAACACTCTCCCAGATCATATCTTTGCTTGTTTCTTTCAGATACAGTAGCCTTGAATGCAGATTCAGTCTTGGGAATAGATTCACCAAATTCGCTCAACTCAAAGGCAACAAGTTTACCAATTAGTGTATCTCTTGTCATATTCGTCAATGATCTGGTTTCTTCAATAACATGAGCCTTTGCTTTGTAAGAGGGAGGTAATGATCTGAGCACTTTAGCCATAATTTCTTCCTCATCCAGGGTACCACCAACACATCTAATACCGATCACTATTTCATTTACACTTTGCATAAAAGAAGAAACATTTTCATCTTCACCCATCTTCAAATTTTCATGTACTTGTCTTTCAAACTTTGTAGCTTCACCATCTTCACATGTACATATCCTTCATACAAAGTTTTTAGCTTTGTCCACATCTCATGAGTTGTCTTCAGACCTATCACATTTGTCATTTCTGAATTTGTTAGAGCACTCAGCAAAGTTTGCATAGCCCTCACATTATTCTCAGCTTCTTTAATCTCATCAGTAGTGGAAGGACCATTCTGAGGAATAACATATAGATTCTTTGTAATCTTCCAGAAGGTTTCACCAATACACCTCAAATTACACTCCATCCTAGCTTTCCACAATGAGTAGTTTTTTCCATTGAATCTAGGATTGTCCTTCTTGTATGATGCCATCTCGGATCACCTTAAGCTTTTAAACTTCTTCAGAGGAACCTGCTTTGATACCAATTGTTGGAAAAACAAGGATAGACAACTGAGAGGGGGGGTGAATCATTTGTCACATAATATTAAATTTTTTAGACTTTACTTAACTTAATCTCAAATTTGATGAATTAACAATAAACCATAAACAATCAACACATCAGAAACACAGAGAACACCAAGATCTTTTATGTGGAAACCCTGTTAGGGGAAAAACCATAGTGGATGTTAGTCCATAATATTATACCCTGTTAAAAGTATAATGAGAATAATAATGGGAATGCACATGCATTCAGGCACACTACCTAGAGCTCACTGCTCAAATATAAGAGGGCTCACTGCCCAACAATGCACAGTAATTTGGATTAGATCCATAGGGTGTAAACTAAGAAAACAACTTCTACACAAGCCTGATTATAGTTCTAGTTAAGCACAAAAAACCTTCTTCACACTTTGCTCAACCTTCTTCTCACTCTTCTCTGCAATTGAATGAATAGATCAATATTCGCACACTTTCTCTTCTTTGGATTTTCTTCACTTCATACACACACTAGCTTCACTCAAACAATCACTCTTATATATCCACAACATGAAATACATCAACAACTTAGTAGGCCAGAAATGTAAAACATATTTACAATGTCGGCCCAAATTTACAAATAAATTTTAATGTGAATCAAACACTGTCAGCTAATATTATGATGAGACCCAAAACAATATCTTTGAGTGTGCCAAACATTCAAATTTTAATCTTCAAGCATCTGCAACACGTTACAACCATCATGTCGGCCAAGAACATGAAAACCCGAACATACCAAGAAAAATATTTGACCATGAGCACACTGATCAATGCGAACGTACAACAAGAATAGAGAATGATCTAGAAGCATCTACAAACAACAAGAACTAATAGAGAATCATCTGCAACAACATAAATTATCAGAATCACATAAACTTAAATCAGGAACACTGACAAAACCCACAAAAATACTATCAGAACACAACTGTTCATAGCACAATCAAATCTTCAAGAAAACCTCTAAAACTTCCAGTAGATGATCTAGATACTCTCAGCAATAAACCCTTTAGTCCACATAAACTAATCTTCAATGTATAGAACAAAACACCTTCATGACCTTCACTGTTCCACTGGAAACCTGCAACTCTTCCTTTAAAAATTTTCTCAATATCTTCGACATATACAACCTTCAATACAATAATGCTAATAGTGTTGACATCAATGACAACCACATATCAACAACACAACCACAACATCCAACAGGTGATGCATAGTTATGTCATGATACTTGGATAGAAATGTTTGCATGAGGGAGGTAGAATAATGAATTATTAGAATATGATAGAATAGGATGGCTGAGAAAGAATGAAATGATGATGTTGATTAGGATACCATTAAATCTATGATTATTTGATGGATTTCTAAGATTTTATTGGATAGGTGATGAAATAGGATAGATGATTTTTATTTTATTTTTAGGTTATGCTAAATAATGTAGAGTAATCCTTATTTGATGTAGCAAGTAGAAAAAATGCACCAAGGCATGAAGAATCAGGAAGGCTTTGTATCTATTGCATTGAATTTGACTCTACAAATAGATAGGAGTATCCTTGTTCATACCTGACATATGAAAGCCTTGTTTCATCATGTGAGAGAATGAAGTTGTTGAAGTAAGTAGACCAATACACAAAAGGTATGAAAAAACCTGATATGCAAAAGATGTTGTATTACTCGAGACAATCCCTGCACACACAAGGAAAGTATTTTCTAAGGTCATATTACAAGAACATCCAACAAGCATAGTAGATGAACAAAATGACTATGACCCATTATGTACCCCTCTAGACACACCAAGATATTGAAGATCAAGATATTGAAGATCAAGGTAGTTTCAAGTGAGTGATGTAAATGAGACAAAAAGATAAAACCAAAAGAAAAGATAAAAATTATGAAAAACATCAATGCCATCATATCTCTTTCCAAAGAGTTGTTTTAGTTGAGGTCCAAAATGATGTCTATTATAGGAAAGATATATCCGTTAAGACATTCATTAGATGTTGATTGTTAAAATGTTTAGGCCATTGATATGAAGGTTAATTGACATTTTTTACAATGATTGTAGACACTTAAAAATGTCCTAAGTTTGCGAGCATCATTTTTCTTGGTTGTCGTCCTCCGATAATTGAATAATTTTAATTATTTGATTATCCCTAACCATATTCCTCAATTACTTAAATAATTTTTAATTATTTAATTCAATTTCTAATCTTTATTCTATCCTGATCGATTAAATAAATTAATTGTGTCACTAACACCTCCTTTCTTCAATAATTAAATAAATTATTATTTATTTAATTATTTATCTTTCACATTTGTATATAGTTAGATAATAATAATAATTATTTGACCTTTTCATTCTTCTATAATTAAATAATTGTCAAGATTATTTACTTATGTGTCATTCTTCTCTCCTTTGAATAAATAATTCAAATCAATTATCAATGTCTAATTTCCATCTCCCCATTAAATTAAATTGATTTCACAATTTGATTTAATTAAATAATCCCTTTTATTTTTCTCCAATTAAATAATTTGAATGAATTATTTATTTTCCACTTGTCCATTTTCTCCATTTTCGAATAAATAATTTAAAATAAATCATTTATGCACCCCTTGGTGCAAGGGCACCATATGTTTTCATGCCCCAAGAGGGGTAAGAGTTAGCACTTTGTTTTTTCTTGTTATTTTTTCATGTAATAAGGTCTAAGAAGACCATTTTAGGTGTGTTAGAGTCTATGTTGGGTCATTAGTTGAATGGAAGTGTCTAGTTGCAAAAAGTGTCAAGTTGCACAATGTTGTCTAAAACAACTTTTACATTTTGTTGTCAAATTGGAAAATGAGCTATTGGAATTTGAAAGATTAGTTATGAACCATTGGAACATGATTGAAAATTTATAATAATCCTTGTACCATCGAGGGAAAAGGTTAATTTTTGGAGATTTGAATATTTGAGCAATAAAGAACCCTGTTTTTTACAATTCTTATATGTTTTATGCTTTTCTTTTGTGTTATACAAGCCTGTATGGTCTTGTTTTGATTCCAAACCATTTGGAGATGAAATTAACCTAAATCTATTTCCTTTTTTTATTGAGTGCATGTAATTTCACTTAGATTCAAGCAAGTTGTTCCCATTTTGCTGTAAAGTGGTTGAAACCCTAGATAGGGTAACTTGGAAGTAAGAAAAATAGATATCTTTCCATTCCACCAATGAAAACCCCTCAAACTTAGTGGAATGACATTTAATAACATGTATTTTGATTCCTCAAAGTGGAAGAGACAGAGGATGGAGGTTGCATGCATGGAGGACAATTGAAGGTCTGATCTTTTCATGTTTTAGGCCTAGAAACCCTAGTGAGTTGGTGAAACTTGTTGTATGCCATTAGAGAAGGATCCTTGAAGTTGGAATAGTTGTTTGAGACCTTGTAGGATGTGCCAAAAGTGTTGAAATAGGAATTGAGAACCCTTGAATCTCCGAGTCCATTGATGTCATGCCTAGAGACCTAATTAGGCATAATCCATAAGTAGGACAGTCAATTTTTGAAGGATTCCATACAAAGGACCCTACCCTAGTTTTGAGATATGTTTGAAAATGGGGAAAAGGGTATCCATAAGTTTCTTTACATTTTTAAGGTCATGCCTTCCCTACAAGTTATGACTGAAACACCAGTTTTGAAAGGCTACTAGGGTAAAGGGGCAATTTGTGAAGGAAAGGTCATTGATTGATGTGTGAGAGCCCTTGTAAGTGGTTGTCTAAGTATGGTTGATAGATTAGAGACCAAAGGGTCCTTATGGGTGATTGTGAGTTGTGGTTACCCCTGAATGGATAGTTGTCTTGAGGATCGAATGTCTATGTTTGTGAAGAAGTTTTCCCTAATATGATTTCCTTGAATTTTGAGAAAGGAATGAATCCATTTTTTTGTGAAATATGGTATCAATTGTCTAGATGTTGCCCCTACTCTACATCACCCCTTTTGTTCAAAGATTCCTTTTCATTCATTTCTATCATAGCCTTCATTTTTGTCATAGTCATCGAGTGGCATAGTTGTCGACATCATAGCTCTTCCATGAATGGAATATTTGGTTGCATTAATTCTCAACCGTTGATCTTGGCATCTTTCTAGAAGCTCGATCTTGACTGTCTGTTTCGTAACCTCCCTCTCATCAATCCTTGTCCGTCGATCTTGGAATCTTTCTAGATGATCGATCTTGACTGTCCATTCAAATGGTTGTCTATAAAAGTAGCTTTTCTCCTCCATTTTTCCCTTAACAACCATTATCTCCAACTTTATTGCTTACTATTCATAGGTATTTGCACAACTTCAGCAACAAATATGAGGGAAATATTGGCATAAGAAGGAGAGACAAGAGAAGTGAAGCAACTACAATGGGGAGTGTTTACTTATGAATGCTTTGATTTTGATTCCTTATTGTTTGTTTTCTCTTGTTGGATGTCACTTCATCTAGGCTATGAATTATTTAACCCCATCTTAAATTGGTGAACCCAACATGATCACTAGTTTTGCAAATTTACCATATGGTTTTTGCTTGTTTTTGCATATTTTAGGTACAAAACGACACAACTAATAGACACAACGACACATTTGATAAACATAGCAATGCATTTGATGAGAAACAATGCATTTGCTGAAGACATGGTGGGTGGGAAATTTTGAATTTGAAAGTGCGATGCAATCACTTTGGTGCAATGTGGCATAGTGACACAATCGTTGCATGGAATGACGCATTTGTTTGCTTGGTATAAAAGTCCATTTTTCATGTATTTTCAATTTTTCTTTTGGGTTTTGCAAGTAGAATAGTGTTTTCTAGTTGCTAGTATTTTGTTTGCAGTGTATGGCTTTGGAGTGGAGCTCCCAAAACTGCTTCTTTTGAAGCAACAAAAAAATCGGGCTCTTAGTTTAGTTTCTTTAAAAAAAATTTAGTCTAGTTTCTTCATTTTCTGATCTAGTTTAGGTGTTAATTTTTGAGTTTTAGTTTAGCTCTTAACCTTTTATGCTAACTAGGTTTTTGCATCTTTTCGTTGGTCCAAGATATCTCTTGTGAAACTAATAATACGTGGTTTTGTAGGTTTCGAGTTTCCAAGGATTTATTTTGAAACCATAATCTTGTTTGCTTTAGATTAGATAACATTTCATTTGGTGCTCTAAAAAGAATGATTTTCTTCTCTCACATAAATTTAACTAGGGGGTAATGAACCACTGTTTTAGTGTTTGACGATGGTAGGTATTATGCTCTCACCTTGTGCAAACTCGGTGATCAGAAAGCCAGACCCATCTATTTTTGTGTTTACCCATTAGAGGGATTGCCTTGGTGGGAAAAAGTACTCACCCCAAGGGAACGACCCAAGCGGTAACGGGATAAATCCAAGTCCTTCCAAACTGCTATATAAATTTGTGATTGCAAGGAAAGTTTGCAATAAATGGGAAGTGGTACGTGATAGCCCTCCCCTAGTATATTTATGATGCGAAAAGCCCTTGTTCTAAGGGTTGGGAGGCATCTTGAGGTAGATTATCATAATACCCCCTGAATTGAATTCCCTTACTAGAAACCTCTTGTTTTTAGAAGCCAAAATCCTTCTCTTTGTTGGCACAGAAGATCGAACCTCTGAAGCCATCCCACATTTTTGTGGTTCACTACAAAGATGGAAATTTTCTTGAGATCCTTGTGGTCTTAGGGAACTCAGAACTTGGTATGCTTGAGAAGTGAGTCCACTGTAAGGGGGAGCCTATGCTACCAAGTTCCTAGGCTATCTACTTTAAATAGGTGTGACTAGAGGAATCGAAATAGGAACCCAATGAATATTGTCCTTGCCAACCATAGGATTGTGCTTGTTGTCTTGAAATTAAACATTTTCACATCAAAACTAGACCAAAACAAAGTGCTTGATACTGTTTTCTGTGTTTTCCAATCATATTTCATCATAAACAATCAAAATCTAGATCAAAACCATTTCAAAAACATCAAAACTATCAAAACAACATTCTGGAAAACTGCAACTGACAAACACAGAGCTGCAACTATTACTGTGAACTGCAATTGTAAGTTGCAAAACCGTAATTGTCTACCTAAATTTCACTTGCTGAAAACAAAGCCACATTTGATAAGCTGGACTGTAACTATGAAACACATTTGCTAAAAATCGAGCAACAATTGTCTGCAAAACAAAAACTTTTGAAATCTTTGTCCAAAATCTGACCAAAACAATTTTGCAGTGACCTTTGACTGATAAACTGGAGACTTGCAAGATTTTCCAGTTCATTTTAGGCATTCCCATTAGAGATACATTGCATTATAGGTTGCATTCATCAATACTTTGCATTGCACAAATTAGACTTTAGTTCTTAGGTTGCATTTAGACCTTCAGATTTTGAACATAGGGAGACCTTTGAGCTTTTGGAAATTCTTGGTTACATATTCTATTTGTCATTGACAATTATCCTTGCCATTGTCTTGTCATTGTCACCTTATCAAGTTTGAGTCATAGTCTTGTGCCCTAGTCTTGGCTCTACTTTTTCAAATTTATCCCCTTATGGTCAATGAAATTTGGAATTTGTTGCCTTGGGTTCACATTAGCTTTATTTCCACCCTTTGTTTAAAATTTTAGGATTCCTTTGCATTTCCTTGCTCTTTTTTAGACTCATATTGCTTAGATTTCACTTTGCACCCTTATTCCAAAAATATAAAAAATAGCTCACTTTACCTTAGCCTTAGCATCATATTATCATCATTATCCTTTTGCATCCATTGGTTTCATTATCTTTTCACCTTATACTCCAAAAAAAAAAACATAGCTTAATTTCATTTTAACCTTAGTTGCATTATTACCTTGATCTTCAAATTAGCATCATCTAGTCACCTTATCATTCACCTTGAACATCAATCAATCTTTAGTATCCATTAGCATTCATTATCCCCCATCCTTTGGCCATTATCATCCTTGCATTATCATCCTTACATTTTCATAGCCTAAAACCTAAAAATCCAAACACATAGTTTAGTTCATCACCATCTCGCATTATCCCTTCAACTTGCAAAAGTCTCACATGGTTGAAACAAGGTCAAAAGCCAAAAGAAAGGACATGGATTTATTAACCGACCCTTTTCATGGCACTACCCTTGGAATATATTCAAATCATTCTACCCCTCAAAGGGACACACCACAAAGAGAAAAAATTGACCCTTGGGAAAACCTAAACCTAGAAGAATTCAACAAGAAATTGAAAAGGCTTATCAAGACCCAAGATTTTTAAGCATAGTTGATCAACTTGTTAGTGTCAACCCAAACAAATTTTTCTACGCACTAGCTAAAAAAGGTGCCAAGTTACCTCAAGGCTTTGATGTATCAACCATTATAGAAGAAGAAACTGAAAATCCATTTGCACTTGGCATGCCCTCATCACAAAAAATCTCAAACATACCCCTTGGACAACTACACACATGGATACCACCACCACACACATCCCAAACATCCAAACAATTGGAAACAAGGTAACCCATACCACAACACAAGGACAAACTTTCACATTTGGAAATTCCTCAAATACCATGGGTAAAACCTTGACAAACCCCCTTTTTCAAAATAAAAATCAAGGTTCCACATCACAAGGTCCTACACCTTTGATCCAAAATGTAAACCAAGGTCACACACCCTTGACTCAAAATGCAAACCAAGGTTCCATACCTACACCGAAAAACACAAATCAAGGGTCCTTATTCCAATTCCAAAGTACACCTTCATCAAATCAACCTCCACCAAACAAGCCCAGAAAGGTGCATATAATCTCACAAAGGGTCCCAAATCAAAACAATAATCAAGTGTTTATCCCATCACTTCAAAATATAAATCAAACGGTCTATTCTATCACTCCAAAATACAAATCAAGGGTCCCTTACATCATTCCAAAACTCTACTCAAGGACCTACACCCACATTTCAAAATATCAACCAAGGACCTACACCTTCACTTCAAAATGTCAATCAAGGAACCATTCCTTCATCTCAAAATTTCAACCAAGGAAACATTCCTTCACATCATAACATCAATCAAGGGCCTACACCTTCATGTCAAAACATCAATCAAGGTTCCACACCTCCATTTGCAAACCAAGGACTAAATTTTCAAAACCAAAACATGAATAAAGGTTGTATACCTCAATTCCAAAATACCATACCAAATGCAAACATAAACTTTGGAACAAATCTAAACACCAATTTCATTCCAAATCAAAACAATGCACATCCATATGGAAACCAAGGTCCCATGTCACAAAGCATCAATCCTAATTCAAATCCAACATATGACCTTAATACCAACACTATGACATCACACCAAAATAATGCAACACCATCCCTCATAGACTATTTGATACAATATATGCAAACCCTTGAACAATGAATGAAAAACATGCAATTGGGAACCAACAAGAAGACATATTCCATGGAGGAGTTGTGCCTCTTTCCATTTGATCTAAATCTATACATGCCTCCCTTTCCTCCACATTTCACAACTCTACCTTTACCTAAGTATAATGGTACAAGGGATCCAATAGAACACATTCATGAATTCAACACATCATGTATGGAAGTCTCATATGACCCTACCTATTTAATGAGACTATTTCCACAAAGCCTCATAAGACCAGCCTTAGATTGGTTTGCACACCTTCCTGCTAGGATTAGAAAATGGGGTGAACTAGCTGACAAATTCATCAATCATTTTTCCTTCAACATTAAAAATGATGTCACCCTTGCAACATTGAGCACAACCAAACAAGAGGAAGGGGAATCACTTACCTCATTCTACCATAGATGGTGAGGACTGGTTAGCAAATTCCCTTGTCACATTCTTGAAAAACAACTTGTCACCATATTTTTGGAAAACCTTAATGGAGAATTGATGAGTTGAATTCAAATCCAATGTTGCACAACCTTTGAGGAGATTCTTGAGAAAGGTTTCCTTATTGAAAAGGGTCTTATTGCAAAGAGGCTAGTCAAAATCAACAAAGAAAATCTGAAACCTAACAATGACAAGAGAAAATACTGGTCCCGAAACAAAAATGTCACAAATGACGGAGTTGTTGATGCCAAAATAATAACCAAAGGTCCAATCATTCAACTTAAAGGTCCCTCTTCATCAAATGCACCCAATACTCCAAACACATAGACACAAGGTCAAAACCAAACACTAAATGCAATCCAAAACAATCAACAACGTAGAGGTCCTCCTCGCGCCAAGAGAACATACACCCCTTTGGGTGAACCGATCGAATAAATCCTCAAATGGCTTTTGCAATCTAATGTCACCACACTACCAAACACCAAGAACTATGAACCCACATTGATTGAACCTGATTGGTGGAAAGACGATGAATACTATGAATACCACCGTACAAAAGGACGCAAAACATCTAGGTGTTGGACACTTAAGAACATCATTCAAGACCTTATTGAAGATGGAACCATTTCAGTTGATAATTCACAAGCCAAGACAAATTCTAATCATACCATATTGAAGACTCCCTTGCAATACCATGATAAAGGAAAATCCTCTAGTTTAGGGAACAACAACAATAATGCCAATTATGCAGCTGCCAAACACGATTACAACACTATCATCCTTAATGTGACACCCTTTGATGATCACATTGCCACTATCACTATAAACTGGTTGAAATCAGATTGTGTTGTTGCCACCCACAGAACCAAGATAACTATTCCAGGTCCTTCCACAAATCCCCAACCAAAAGGTCAATATAACCTCCTAAAGTAGCTAGGGAAAACTCCTGTGTAAATTTCTATCTTGGAGCTCCTTTGCATCTCACCACAACACAAACATCCTTGATAAATCCTTGCAAGAAGCATTTGTCCTCACCAACCTAGATGTCAATGAATTTCATGCCATGGTTGGATACTTAACTATGCCACACCATGTCACCTTCTCTGAACAAGACTTCTCCACACCAAAATCTGATCATAATGACCCTCTACACCTTGAAGTATGTGTTAATAAACACAAGATCAGATGATTCGTAGTAGACGATGGAGCAGGTCTGAATATTTGTTCACTAAAATTAGTGAAATAATTTTGATACTCTAAGAATTGTATTGATCGAACAAAGAAAATTGTGATCAAAGCTTATGATGATGTTGAACGTTCTGCCAAAGGCGTAATTTCACTTCCTATGAGAGTCATCCCAACAATACATAACACAATATTTCATGTCTTGGATCTAGATTTACATTACAATCTCCTCCTTGGCCACCCATGGATCCATGCCATGAGGGATATTCCTTCCACTTATCATCAATGCCTCAAGTTCCCACACAATGGTACTGAAATCACTATTCTAGGTGACCCTGATCCTTTTCAATACTGCTCAAACTTAAAAGGAACTATTGAATGCCAAGTTCCCATCAATTGAGAGGCTTCATCTTCCACTTCATCTACCACCTCATCTCACTACATTGATCCATCCACTCTCACCAAATATTCCACCTCATTTGTCACACCTTCCATGCCCAAGATCTAGATTCAAGACAAAGGATGTGGAGAATACAACATGAGTGTCTTTTTCATTAGCAAATTACCAAAATCACCAAAGTCATATGGAAAACCGCATCCCATGTAACCCAAATTTTTCATTCAAATCCTCCTACCACCTTCACTAGATGGGGGGAACTTGCTAAGGAATCTCTAGATGGCCACATTCTCACATGGTTGTACAAAGAAGAGGAGGAAACTGAAATTAAGAAACTGCCAATTGAACAGTATCCAAAAGGATTCCAAATAATGAAATGCAATGGATATGATGGACACGGTGGCCTTGGACTAAATAAACAAGGAATGTTGGAACCTCTAAAACCTCCTAAGCTAATAATTCATCAAGGGTTAGGGTTTGTACCCGTAAAAGTGACCATCCAGGGTATCGAGTTACCTTCGAGTGAGTTTGAGACATATGAGGACTCTTGGGATTATGATGTCGATTCCAATGAATATGAATGGGACTCCCTATCCTCCACTACTTTCATGGACCTTGACAAGCTATTTGATGAATTTTATCAAAACCTTACAATTGATTCCTCGCAAAACCCACTTAGTACCCGTTCAAAAATTCCTTTGACAAAAGAAGAGTGGATCAAACATTCTTTTCGAAAATCCATTGATCCTACCTCTTGGGAACCTGATGAATCTACTTATGTCTTTACCCTATCTGCCTATACCATGAACCTTGACAATACTGATGATTGCTTACCCCTTGTCTACCCTCAACTTATAGATTGGGATCAACAAGAACCACCAAGTTTGGACACTTTCGGGAACAACGAAGCAATTGTTGAGTTCATGGGACTTCATGAAGGAATACCTAGTGGGGATCATAAGGTTGGCTTTTCCATAGAACTCAATTATGTAGCATACTTTAGTTACGTCATCCTGTCCTCTAGTCACAAAAGTGAAAATGAAAAAAAGTAAAAATAATAGGTCTTTAGGTGAAAAACGAAAGGCGCCTACTGACTGTGAAAAAGTATAAATAAAGTACGTATTTGAGGGTGAAAACCTCTTTGAGGTGCCTGAGGATGGAGGACTAGACTATCTCCCAATAGATCAAGAGAGATCATCATTGCTTATAGAAGAAGTTGAGGAAGCCAACATTGGAACATCAGATAACTCTAGAATTATACAGTTAGTAGCATCCTTGACCACTGAGGAAAATCTTGAGTTTATAACATTCTTTTCAGAAAGACAAATTAATTTCGCATGGTCATATGTTGATATGCCTAGATCGGATCCTGAACTTGTTCTACATCACCTACCACTGCTACCTAATGCAAAACCATATAAATAGAAGCTAAGGAAAATACACCCCCAGATTGCACTCCTTGTCAAGGTGGAACTGAAGAAACTACTGGATGTTGGATTCATTCACTCCATTGATTATGCAAAGTGGATATCAAATCTTGTTCCTATCACCAAGTTGAATGGTCAAATCAAAATTTGTATGGATTTTAGAGACCTCAACAAAGCTTGTCCCAAAGATGATTTTCCTTTACCAAACATTGACATCATAGTATACCTTGCAACTAGATATGATATGTTGTCACTGATGGATGTATTCTCGGGTTACAATCAGATAATAATTTCCACTGAAGATCAACCAAAGACAACTTTCACATGCACTTGGGGAACATTTTATTGGAACGTTATGCCATTTGGATTGAAAAATATTAGAGCCACCTAACAGAGAGCCATGGCTACAATCTTTCATGACTATATGCACGTCCTCGTGGAAGACTATGTCGATGAACTTCTCTCTAAATATCTAGAATGAAGTGGAAACTTAGCAGTATTGGACAAGATTTTCACACAACTAGAAAAGTATCAACTCAGGCCGGATCTAATGAAATGTGTCTTCAGGGTCCAATCAGGAAAACTTCTTTGATATATTGTCTCATATAGAGGAATAGAGGTTGATCCTTCCAAAGTTAAAGCTATTTTGGAAATGCCACCTTCAACCAATATCAGTCAATTAAGAACATGTAGACATGTAAAATTGACCTAACACTTGTCACACACCCTAAACAACATCGAACAACATCAAATGACATCCTACAACATCTCGTAATGTCTTGAAACATCTCGAAATCAACCTAGAATGTCTTGGAATCAACCCGTAATGTCTCAGAACATCTCAGAATCAACCTATAATGTCCCAGAACATGTCAAAATCAACCCAAAATATCTTGAAACCTCTTAGAATCAACCTGGAACGTCTCAGAACATCTTGAAATCATCTTGCAACACCTTGAATCATCTCATAATCATCTTGTAATGTCCTGGAACATCACATAACATAAAATAACATCCAAAACCCTAATTTCCTCTATTAATTGAATAATACATTATTTAATTAATTCATGTTTTCATCATTTTCAAAAAATTAAATAAATTTCATTTATTTAATAAAGTCCTGAAAACCCTAATTCTGTTATTAATTAAATAAAATGGCATTATTTAATTAATTCAATTTTTCATCATTTTAACCAATTAAATAAATTATATTTGTTTAATAAAGTCCTAATCTAATCTTATTTCGTCCTGATTGATTAAATAATGCCAATTATTTAATTACATCACTAAATCATCTCATTCCCCTAAGTTAATTGAATTATTACATAGTAATAATTTAATTACAATGCTTTCCCTCCAAAATTTGAATAAATAAATCAAACTATTCAAATCATTTATCAAAAATCAATCAAACTAATGCAACTTTTTTTGCAAAAGTCAAACTTGATTTGCACATTCATCTCCAAAAAGGAATTAATTAATTAAATCAATTAATTCATATTCCTCACCCACTTTTTGATTGAGCAAATTATACTTGCTAACTAAGCAATCTAATTTGCTGACTAATCAATCTATTTCCTAACTAAATCAATCAATTCCTGACTGATCAATCACAACCCTGACTAGTCAATCTAAATCCTGACTAACCAATCTATTCCTCAATCACACAAATTATGCAATCTACTTTGCACAATCTTCTCATGTCTAAATCCTATCAACACCTTTCAACCATTGATCTTGATCCAACATTGTTGAATCCTGATCGTTGATTTGAAATCTCATTTTCTCTATAACAAACCTCTCTCCTCACAAAAAAGGATCGAATAATCAACATACCTTATGCAACGAAGTGCTATCAAGATCACCATTGATAAATCTTCAAAATACCTTTGGTCAACCAACATCAACATTGTTCTTCAAGCTTTGCACACGAACTTTGGAGGTTTCATGATGATAAGAACAATCCAACATCAGGCGAATATACTCTGATATGGGATGTTTGTTGTTTGCATTCATTTTGGTAATCATATATTTCCTAATTATGTTTTCAATAGCTTAGTTTCATTTCGTAAGTGTAGGATTAAATCTAGACTAGTGTTCTTGATTTTTAGATTAGATTCTCATTTCAAATACATTAAATCTTCTTTAACATCTATGGTTTTCCCTTCATACATTCTGGAATGCCTGGTGGAACCCTTGTCCTGTACACTAACATTCATTTGAGTTGTTTTTGAAGTTGTAGGTCCTGAAAGTGCACTTGAAGAAGTTTTCACGCACTGCTCAGAAGAACTGTGCACTTGACTGTCAAGAAAACTGTGCACTTTCTCTAAGAACTATGCATCTACCATGGGAACTAGGCACTTGCAACAAGAACCATGCATCTTCTTCAAAACCCTTGCATTTGATTCCTACAGTGGTAGCATCTGCTCTCATATTTGAGCATTTGTTTCTGATAGGGCTGCTTTTGCATTATTTTTTTGAGCATTTTCTATGACAGACAAGTGCACGGATCCTGCACTATTGTAATGAACTTCTTTGCTAACGTTTGTTTTTTTTTTAATGTGTAATAGGTATTAATGAATTTGAATGTAGGATTTACATGACTCTAACTTTTTTTTTTGTAGGGAAGACGATCAGTCCAAGATTTATAAGATCCAAAAATATTTTTTTGTTAACTTAGGAAAAATTTGATTTTGGTGCTCTAAAAAGAACAACTCAAACACACATTTGATTTTGGTGTTGTTAAAATTGGACCATTTTTGAGCTTTCTTAAGTTAGGAACATATAAATTTTGTGCTCTAAGAAGAACAAGACAAACTCACATTTGTTTTGGTGCTATTAAAATTGAACCAATTTTAAGCTTTCTTACATTAGGAACTCTTATTTTGGTTCTCATAAAAAGAACAAAAAACACTTCAATTTTGGGGCTCTAAAAATGAACACATTTCATGCTTTCATAACTAGGAACTTTAATTTTGGTGCATAAAAAGAAAACAAAATGATTTCCATTTTGTTGACGCATGCTCGATTTACTTTTGTTGACCAAGTTAGAACTGGGCCTGATTTATTAGAAACACTTCAAGTTTGGGGCTTTAAAAATGAACAAATGCTTCTTTCTATTTGTTCACACCATTGCTATCTTAACTGATTGATGTCCTAAACACTTCATATTGGTGTAAATAAAAATAACAATTTGTTTATGTTATTCACATATTTTGGGGGATAACACCACTCAAGGTGTTTAAAAAGAATCAATTTGCTATGAAGCGTTTGTTGTGCATACAATGTTTAGCAAGCTGAAGTGTTTTCTCTTCTCCCCTTGCACCATTTGGCAATCTTGGGTGAGTGAAAAAGCATTTTTGAGCTTTGTATTTGGTTTTCAAATTTTACCTTAGAGAAGGGGCTTGCTTTGAGACACATCCCGCACTAGAGAACTCATTGCAAGGTCTCAAAGCATGTTTACTAGTGGGCTATATTAAAGGTTGTGAAATCGTAAGAAATTAGCTTCAAGCCATACTGACAATAGACTGCACCTAATCCCATGCCTTAAGTGGAATGGGAATGGTTAAAGAGCCTTACACGGCTAGTGGGTGAGTGTCATATTTTCGCGTTCATAGTTATCACTATGAGCCAAACTTATATTTAGAAGCCATCCATTTATCCAAAAGAGTATTTTAAGGTAGTGCATTGGAATATTACCATTCCAAGAAGTTACTTACCATGTTCGGTGATGCAGGAGCATCCACTGGTGTAAGGGCAATCTTGCATCACCCAAAAATAGTTAAATTTCAAGTTTCTCGGTTTTTAGATGTTTTTACATTTTTTGGATACCCTTTTCATCATAGTGAAATTCCCAATTTACGGTTTTTATTTTTTGTTCCTGTGTTGAAAGATATTGCAGTTTTAGTTTCCCAGATTTGCACTTGAAAATCTTCCGAGTGAGATTTGAGGCACTTAGAGTTCCTGGAACAGCCCTGAAACTTGTTGAAATCGGCGTAGCGGATTTCAAGTGCGTTATGGACTTCGAGACCTTTCCAACAGTTCAAACGGTTCACGAATCAAAGTCCCGGATCAAAAGTTATGGCCCCAGGAAGTTGGCGCACTTTCTAGAAGATACAATTGCAAATGCTCTTTTGAAATTTGAACTTCATGTTGTAAATTTTTGGCACCAAACCGCCTAAACTAAAATTTGAATGTTGTTTTGGCTCCAAACTAATGAGGAGCTCTATTTATGGGCGGGTTTCTAATTTTTGGGTAACTTTTTGGGGACAAGCTCGCATATTGTGAAAGGGTTATTCTGTAGCTGTCTGTAACTTGCATGTGTTGTAGAACTTGGGGATTTGAGATCCTATGCATGTAAGAAGCTACATTTTGAATAATAATTTTTCTTGTTTGTGGGTTATTTTCTAAAGTCCGTCGCCTCACCGGGCGTGGCATTAGAGCCGGTTTTCTTGAGCTGGAGGATGACAAATGGATCGTGCGGAGGCGCCTACACCCTCGTGACCGCGGGTTGTGGTCGAGGGTCAAGAAAGATGCCTCCAAGAGTGATGCCCTCGGTAGGTGGTGGTGCTAGAGGTCATAAGCGCAGAAATGCTGGTGGAAGAGATGCACTGGCAGTCCTCCAGAGACAAATTGATGTGTTACAAGAGCAGTTGAGAAGAGGGTTAAACCCGAGGGAGGAAAGTGAGGATGAAGGGGAGGAAGAAGGTTCAGATGTAGAAGAGGAAGAAGAAGCAATTGATCAAGATCAAATGCGGCTAATAAGGGCCATTTCAAAGATCGGAAAAAGACCCAGAGCAGAAGTCCCCAGTTATTCGGAAGCTCCAAACTGTGAAGAGTTGATCGACTGATCAATGAGCTAGGAAGAATATTTTGAGTATGAGGAAATAGAGGACCCACGCAAGTTAAGCTTCAAGTAAAACGAAGCCGGGCGGCCATCCCAAGATTTATGGAAAGAGGTCCAAATTTTTGGAAAGCAAATCAAAGAGAAAAGGCAAGATCACCAAAATGGGATCGCGATGGTAGAGGTTCCTAAAGAAGGGCGGTACCATACCAGCTGGACTAAGGGATAGATATGTTGAAGAAATTGCAAGGGTTGAAGCAAGGAAGCTGATCTCGCGGAAGAATATAACGGCGATTTCACAAGATAATCATCGAAAGCGGGTCACAATGCAGGCCAATAAGGAGAAGGTAGCCTAATATATTAATGGCTTACGACCGAGCATTTAGGAGGAGTTAATCCTAGTCAGAATGACCACCATTGAGGATGTGTATCGGTTTGCTCTGAAGGTGGAAGAGAAGCTAAACAAAAGATTTGATGGAAAGCAAAAAGGACGAGGAGGTCAAAGTGGAAGGGGTAATGGAAGACCTTCGCAGCTGAAATGATGATGGAAAGAAAAGTGAAGATGTGGGTACGCCGGCCAAAGAAATGATAACTTCTACAACCCTCGCGGATCGCAACAAGGGTGATCAAACGCAGAGGATGAGGAGAGTATGGACAAGGATCCGAAGAGTGGTTTCGTAGAACGTGAGCCGCAATGTGGGTGAAGAAGGGCGCATCGAGCTCATGAACGCCCACAACACCAAGGGAAGGGTAGAAAAATGCCTTGGTCGTAGCTGGCTGCACATGCATGAGTGAGGCCCAATTTGAACATTCCAATGATGTCGAAAGGAGAAGCCCATGATTAGGAGCCCCGGGTGATCGGGAGAAAAGGAACCATAATGAGGTAATTTGTTTCGCATAAGGTGCAAGTGTAGCGAAAATGTTGTGGGATGTTATTATTGACGTGGGAGCACCGATAATCTGCGTCGAGGAGATGGTCACAGCTGAAGTCAAGAGGGAAAAGGCATCCTCGTGATCCGCATTAGATTGCCTCGGTGCTGCGTAAAGACCAAAAGTTTTGGTCAATGATCGCCTCAGAAGTTCAAGATCGAGCTACCATGATGAGGTAATTTTGGTGATATCATCCCCATGGATGCATGTCACATGTTGTTGGGGAGCCGTGGCGCGGTGATAGGGCGAAGCATAAGATGATGGCCATGCAAACACTTATTCCTTGACAAAGGATGGGGTTCGCTACAAGTTGAAACCTAAAGGAGACCAAAGAAAAGGTATGCAATAGTGCTAGAATTTGTTATGTAGATGGAAGAAAAATTCTAGAAGGTATGAAGCATGAGCATGTGTGTTATGCATCGATTCCTAGAATGAGTAAGGAGGATAGTGAGAAGGTTCCAAAAGAAGTTTCTGGGATGTTGGATGAGTTTCAGGATATTGTTTCTGATAATGTACCTGAGGGTTTACCACCAATAAGGAAGATCACTCATCAGATTGACTTGATTCCTAGAGCTAGTTTGCCAAATAAGGCAGCCCATAGAATGACTCCAGAAGAAAATGATGAGTTGAACACAAGTTCAAGAGTTGTTGAGAAAGGGTTTGATACTCGAGAGTTTGAGTCCATGTGCAGTACCCGCAGTACTAGCACCAAAGCTAGGCTACGGGGAGGGAGGATGTACAAATTCCCCGAGCCATAAACAAGATAACAATCAAGTACAGATTTCCCCTGCCAAGGATGGATGACCTGATGGACTATTTGAGTGGAGCTCAGTACTTCACAAAGATTGATCTGAAGAGTGGATATCACCAGATCTAGATTCGAGAGGGATATGAATGGAAGATTGCCTTCAAGACCAAAGAGGGCCTATACGAGTGGTTAGTCATGCCTTTTGGGCTAACCAATGCACCAAGCACATTCATGCAGCTCATGAACGAGGTAGTAAAATAATTTTTGGGAAGTTTTGTTATTGTGTATTTAGATGATATTTTGATTTTCAATAAGATGTTGGATGAACATCTGATGCATATTCGGAGAGCCTTTTAGAAGTTAAGAGAAGAGAAATTGTTGATTAATTTGAAGAAGTGCAGTTTTGTGAAGAGGGAGTTAGTGTACTTGGGGTTTGTTGTCTCAGCAGAAGGTCTCAAGATGGACGCAGAGAAGGTGAAGGCTATTTTGGAATGGCCTACCCCAAGAACCGCCAATGAGGTGATCTTCCATGGTTTGGCTAGTTTTATAGAAAGTTCATTAGGAAACTTCAGTAGCATTTGTGGACCCTCAATCAAACAATGAGAGGGAGAAAAGAATTCAAGGGAGCACTCGAGCCGCAAAAGCCTTTAAACTCAAGAAGTAGAAGGTAATAGAGCAACCTATTCTAGCCCTCCCATATTTCAACAAGGTGTTTCAGGTGGATTGCGATGCTAGTGGTTGTGCCAATGGAGAAGTGTTGAGCCAAGAAGGTAAGCCCATTGCCTATTTTAGTGAAAAGTTAAATGATGCCAAGAGAAAGCATTTTGTATATGATCAGGAATTTTATGCAATAGTTCAAGCATTAAAGAAATGGAGATATTATTTGTTGCTGAAAGAATTTGTTCTATATAATCGGACATCAGGCCTTGCAGTACATAAATAGTCAAGGAAAATTAAATTAGAGGCATATGAAATGGGTAGATTTTTTGCAGAGTTATACCTTTTTTTTGAAACATAGGAGTGGGAAGTCAAATAGGGCTGCAGATGCCTTAAGTAGGAGATATATACTGATGACAAAGTTACAGATTGAAGTGGTTGGGTCTAATGAACTCACATTAATCAGATATCAAGATCCCGATTTTGCGAGGCTCTTGAAAGCTAGCATGAACCTGTTACAAAGGATGTAGGATAAGGTGGCTAGATTTCATAATCTAGGATGGCATGTTATTTAAGGGAAGCCAATTGCATCCTAAGGAGTTCTATGAGGGAAACCCATAAAGCGGGAAGCTTACATAGTGGAGGAATGGTAGGACATTTTGGTCGGGATAAGACTCATTGCCATTATCAAAGGAGCATTATTATTGGCCCCCGCTTGTCACAAAAGGATGTGAAGAAGTTTGTACAAAGCTGCGGTGGTATGTCGACTACTAAAAGGAGGAGCCGTAATACAGCTTATATCCGGCCTCTACTCCGTAATTCAAAGAGGCCATGGGAGGATATAAGTATGGACTTTGTTCTTGGTTTGCCAAGTTATCACCAATGAGGGAATGATCTTACCTTTGTGGTGGTTGATAGGTTTTGAAGATGGCACATTTCATTCCATGTCAGAAGACCCATGATGCAGTCCACATTGCTGACTTGTTCTTCAAAGAGGTGGTGAGGCTACATGGTCTGCCAAAGAGTATTGTTTTAGATCATGACACCAAATTTGTGGGGTACTTTGGAGGACCTTGTGGAAGAAGTTGAAGACAGAGTTGAAGTTCAGTTCTGCACACCATCCACAAATAGATGGGCAGACAGAGGTTGTTAACAGGAGTCTGGGTAACCTACTAAGATGTTTGGTAGGAGATAAACCCAAGGGATGGGACTTGATCTTACCCCAGGCAAAATTTTCTTACAACAATTCTGTCAAAAGAAGCAGTGGTAGATCACCATTCCAAATTGTGTATGGAGGTAGCCCTAGAACAGCTCCAGAATTGAGGAAGATTGACCAAGAGAAGAAAATAAGTGTTGAAGCTGAAGATTTTGTAGAACACATCAAGGATATACATGAGAAGGTAAGAGAACATATTAACAAGATGAATGTGTAGTATAAGGCTAAGGCAGATCAGAAGAGGAGGTATAAAGAGTTTCAAATTGGTGATGAAGTGATGGTCCACTTGAGGAAAGAAAGGTTTCTAGTGGGAACATATAACAAATTGAAGATGAAGAAGTTCAGTCCCTGTAAAATTTTGAAGAGGCATGATTCAGGGAATGCATATGAGGTAGAGTTGCCGGATGGATTCAACATTTCTCCTGTGTTCAACATTTCAGATTTGACAGAGTATCATGAAGGTGGAATGGAGGAAGCACCAGCAATAGGGTAGTATGGCATTTCAACACCTACTTCAGAAAGGGAGGAGATTGAAGCAATCTTGGATAGTCATGTGGGAAGGAGTACTAGAAACAAGCAATATGAAGAATATCTGGTGAAATGGAGAGGAAGGCATGTGGAAGATTCATCCTGGCTATCTAAGGCCGGTTGACCGGTTGGGTTTTCCTCAATCATCTGAGACGTGACGGGGTCACTTCTCAAATTACCCTGGGTGTCTGATGCAGGAGCATCCAGTGGTGTAAGGACAATCTTGCATCACCCAAAAATAGTCAAATTTCAAGTTTCTCGGTTTTTAGATGTTTTTACATTTTTGGATACCCTTTTCGTCATAGTGAAATTCCTAATTCCCCGATTTTTATTTTTTGTTCCTGGGTTGAAAGATATTGTAGTTTTAGTTTCCCAGATTTGCACCTGAAAATCTTCCGAGTGAGATTTGAGGCACTTAGAGTTTCCGGAACGGCCCTGAAAACTTGCCAAATCGGCGTAGCGGATTTCAAGCATGTTATTGACTTCGAGACCTTTCCAATGGTTCAAACGGTTGCGAATCGGAGTCCCGGATCAAAAGTTATGGCCCCGGGAAGTTGGCGCACTTTCTAGAAGATACAATTGCAAATGCTCTTTTGAAATTTGAACTTCATGTTGTAAATTTTCGGTGCCAAACCGCCTAAACTCAAATTTGAATGTTGTTTTGGCTCCAAACTAATGAGGAGCTCTATTTATGGGCGGTTTCTAATTTTTGGGTAACTTTTGGGGACAAGCTCGCATATTGTGAAAGGGTTATTCTGTAGCTGTCTGTAACTTGCATGTGTTGTAGAACTTGGGGATTTGAGATCCTTTGCATGTAAGAAGCTCCATTTTCTGAATAATAAATTTTTTCTTGTTTGTGGGTTATTTTCTAAGTCTCGGGCTGCGCCCTCATCATTTGGTTTTTGGTTGAGTCAATAAAGCAAATAGTGAAGGGAATCTTTTGCTTGGTGTGTCAAGACAATACATCTTGACATAACCTATTTATCCATTCCATCTTCTTGGATTAATCATCAAGGGGATGATTGGTGGGCCTACTAAGAAATACATACCCACTTGATCTAGGGTTGTAAAGTGCTTGTTAATGTTAAACTTTCCCAAAGTACATTTTCAAAACAAACATCAAATTTTGTGCTTGATTTAAAGAAAAAGAACACATCCAAACAAACACTGAACATGATGGTCAAATCACAAACCCTTTGAATTGGAGTACGCTTTTGAGAGAAGCCCCTTATTTTCACTCCTTGGAGGATTTCCTTCAAGGTTTTTGGATATTTAGGCTTTTGTTTCAAGTTACATTAAATCAAAGTAAACATTTGGTAACTATGGCTTGGGTGTTGTTATTTCACAACTTAAGCTATATAAATTTAGGTCACACAAAGTCCATGCTTTTGGATTCAGTCCAGTGCTCTTCTTTCATTTTCCATACTCCAAAACACAGAGGAAACAAAAACACATGGAGATCATTTTCTTACAAAATCTGAGCAATTTCATCATTTCCAATGCATTGACACAAAATTCCAAAGCAGTTTCCATAGTTTCTGAGCAATAGCCAAAATTTAAGTGTATTCATTTGTTGTCCTAGAAAATCCACTGACAAAAATCAATTGCTTGTGACAGAAATTGAGCACTTTTTGCGGGATCTGTGCACTTGATTTTATTTCCTTGTATTTTCTTTAGAGAAAAATAGCGCACTTGCTACTGAGATCCTTGCATTTTCCAACAGAAGCTCACTTTTTCCTAAACAGTCCTAGCATTTGACAAAAACACACAGAGGTTAAAATTTACATTCTATCTCACAGTCTTGAACATTTTTCTAACACTTGGGGAAAACAAACCAAGGTTGTTTATACAGTCATTGTTCAAACAAAACAAGTGGAAAACCAGATAGGTCACATAGTCTCTCATCCATCATTTCCATCCTACTTATTAAAGATCAAAATCAAACTAACCATTGGGGTCATTCCTTCACTCATATGTCTATGATATCAACAGTTACCTGGGACTCATAGATAGTACAAGTAAGCTTTCCCGCAACATATCCTCTAGACAAGGAAGTGAAATATTGACCCTACTTCTTCAGCATTTTGATTCCCAAAAGGTAGCCACATTTCAAAATGACACTCAAACATTAGGGTCTTGAGCTTCATAGAAACCATCTCAAAACATCATTACACCTTATGAACATCTGGAAACCAAATACTCCAGTTCAACAACCTAACCTTGTAGCACCAATCCTTCAACTGGGTCTCACATATATTGAAGGTGCACAAAATGACATCATAAGCAGTTTGAGAACCTTCATATTCGAGAAAAGTGAAACACCCCACCAGTTTCTCACCACATCTATCATCTTAGGCAAAGAGGAAGAGAAAGAAGACATAGTAGCTAGAAGACCCATGTTACCACCACCTGCATGGCAATAAATATCCTCTTTCCTCCATGATCTCAAGCAAAGTCAGGATCCCTAAAGTAAAGTCTACAGGTCATCATTTCTGACTTAGACATCTTAGTATGAAAGCTCTCAAGAAACACCTTTGGGAACTTCACGAAACTAGAACTCGGTTGGTACACAACTTCTACAGATGTGCTTCAAGGCACAATCCAAACTTGTATTCCTTCTACTACTATCAGAATCCAGGTCCTCTCCAATAGTTCCAATATCTCACATAAATCATGATCTTGAACTCCCCTAAATGATCTATCACACAATCAAAATCCATAGGGAAATATCTACATGTCGCCATCTCAGATGTAGGAATCATAATTCCAAGTTTAGTAGGAAGTGGGTCATAGTACTTTACCACAATTGACATCTCTTGTTAAGAAACTATTACACTCGAGCTAGGAGGAACCAAATAGGTTTACATACCCACATCTATCCTCTCATTTAGAAAAACATTGGATCTTTAGGATTTGAGTCAACTAGAGAGTTCAAACATTACACAACTCTCCCACAGGGGACCCAAGTTGTTTTTGACAACCACAAGATCACAGCACATAAAGAGAATGGAAGCAAGCAAGAACAACACTAGCATCCTGCTAGACAATACCATGAACGATGAAAGTAAACCATGGAGATATAGGCCAAGCAACCTTGAAACACTCTAGAAGATTCCCATATATAGAGATACCTTCAGTGAGGAAGAATTAAATTGAAAACAAAAGGAGGTGGAACAAAACAACCAGGACACAAACAAAATAGTTGTAGAGGAGGTGGATACAAATGAAGAGATAAATGAGGAGGAACTATTTGAACAATCTAACAACCCCAAGGTTCTCAAGGTAATGGACAAGTTGTTAAGAAAGGACCCAAACTCCTATTTCTTCAAGCTAGCACAAAGTGGTGCTAAACTACTAGTGGAATTCAATGTAGAGGCTCTCAAGGATCCTAATCTTATTCCCTTAGGGGATAAATCAATTGTGAGATAAATAATCAAACCCCTAGAGATGCCAAACATGCCACCTGTGTTCTCACAAAATAGTGGTCAACCCAAAAAGAACCCCTTGTTCAAAAAACCAACTCAAATTGAACAAGCAATAGTGGCACAACTATATCAAGGAGGGCCATATCAGTATGAACCACAAAGCAACAATCCACCTCCTGGACAAAATATACCTCAAAACGCTTCAAGTGTTGACCCTTCCTAGAACAATTATTACTATCAACAGGGTGAAACACAGGGTCCCCCTCCAAAAATCAATACTATCAGCAGGGTGGAACACAATGTCCCTCTCTAAACAATAAATACTTTCAATAGGGTGGAACATAGGGTCCCCCTTCAAATGAACAGTACTATCAATAGGGAAGAACACAAGGTCCCCTTTCGAACAATCAGTACCACCAATAAGGTGGACCATAGGGTCCCCTTCCAAACCAACAATACCAACAACAAGGTGTGCCACAGAGCATCCTTATTCAATCATCCCATCAAAAAGGTGTCCCTCTAACAAATCAACAGGGTAATAGATGCCAATCAAGGGGGTCTTTAAACTAAGAAACACAATCTCAATCACAAACAACAACTCACCAAAACATCAACTTCTCCTTATCAAACCTTCACTAACTCCTTGTAGTATTGCCACTTGAATGAATCACGTATATCTTTTAGAGAAGGCCCTTTCAACTCAGGAAAAGCACCTTTTCAGAGACCCATTAGGGTATACAAAAACATATCTCAAAACCTCAGTAGGTTACTTTGGAACAACTTCATCAAAACAGGGTACCCATGCTGTCCTAGACCCCAAATTAGGTCACATTTACAAAGGAACTTGTCTCTAAACTTGTTTCCCACACAAAATTCCTGCAAATAATCTTAGACCAAATACCAAAACCACCAAATCATCAACTTTTACCCCCAAGAGAGCCCTCCAAGTCACTATTTTATCAAACCTTCATTCTAACCCTTTACTAGTAGGGTTTATTGTAAATCCATGATCTCGACCTCTATCCACTTGAAGAATTCATCAAAAATCCTCTAAATTGTTTGTAAAAACTTAGTTCATCAACAAAAACTATTTCCCCCAAATATTTTTCTCTTTACCACTCTCAAACCTCCCTTTTACACTAAAAAATCATCATTTTCTCTTCTAGGGCTTCATTCCCACGCCATCAAATGACCACTCCTGCTCTCAAGATATCATCTTTACACCTAAAACTACCTAATAAGGCCCATTCCACCAAGTCACAGCCTAAACAATAGGTGGAATTGCCATTTTTGTATTTCTAAAGCCTCAAACCCCCAAAATCTGAACTTACACAGGCAGTTTCAGTAAATTGAATCAAACTACCCTCAAATTCTATATGAAACCTCCAAACCAAGTGCAAAACGAATTTAATACATTCCTTCACTCTATACAGGCCACTTTGGATCAAAATACTATTGTACGGGTTCGTACAATACCCTACAATCACATAAAATATAGAAAATGCAAGGAAAAACAAAGTAATCTTATTGTGACAACTTCAAGAATGCTTCACCAACCATTACATCGAGCTTTTCATCATATTTAAATGTTTTCCCACCAAAAAAAACTTGAATTAGCTACCAAAACTGACTTTTCAAATGCTTGACTGTTGGCCTACGACAAAATTTGCATTTCTTGCACTTTACAACATTTTGAATGGCAACATTTCAACTTTTTGCAATTTTGGACTCTCAAACACCTAATAACCTCTAACATGACTCATTACAATATAAAATGGTCTAAATGACCTTATTTAATGCATAATGACTCAAAACAACCTAGAGCCTACTTATTAATGACCTTGCTCGGAAAGATTTACCCAAAGGTGCCCCTGCACCAATAACCTTCATTTTAGTCCTTCCTAGCAGCAAGGTGTGCCACAAAGCACCCTTCTTTAGTCATCCCATCAAAAATGTGTCCCACTAATTCATCAACATGGGAACCTTCATTTTAGTCCTTCCCAGCAGCAAGGTGTGCCATAGAGGACCCTTCTTCAGTTGTCCCATCAACAAGGTGTCTCGCCAACGCATCAACAGGCTAACCTTCATTTTAGTCCTTCTCAATAGCAAGGTGTGCCATAGAGAACCCTTCTACAGTCATCCCATCAACAAGGTGTCCCCTTAATGCATCAATAGGGTAACCTTCATTTTATTCATTCCCAACAACAAGGTAGGCCACAAGGTACTCCTCCTAGTTCATCCTATCAACAAGGTGTCTCGTTAATGCATCAACAAGGTAACCTTCAATACACTTCATCTTAGCAACAAGGACCTAACACACTCTATGTCCAAAAAAATTATCAAGGTCCTATACCATCACAATACCCAATATATGATCAAAACATGGTGGGACAACAAGGCTATTATATGTAGAACTCACAAACAAACTTGCCAAAAATAGACATCAAAATGAAACTAGAGGCTGTCACACAACAGGTAGTAGTAATGCAAGATGGAAAAAAAAAAAAGACCTATACCATCCAAGAAATCTACCCATTCCCATTCGATCAATCTATCACTACAATACCCTTTCCCAAGAATTTTGAAATACCCAAGTTTGAAAATAAATATAAAGGGAGAGGAGACCAGTAGAAACCTTTGATGAACTATTTAACAAATTCATAAGTCACTTCTCCTTCAACATCAAACAAGATGTCACCATCACAAGCTAATCAAGGAGATTCCTTTACCTCCTACCTACAATGATGGAGACACGAGGCTAATAGATGTAAGCGGCCCATTCCTAAGAAGGAGTTGGTGGACATATTCATTATTAAGGTCTTACCTGAGATCAACTATCAACTCACAATGTTATGTCCAACAGACTTTGAAGAAAGCATCGAGAAGGGATTAAATATTGAGAGATCCCTCATTTCCAGGGGAGCCCTCAAGATGAATATCTCAAAAGATAGTCCCTCTAGTTAAAACAAAAAACCTAAAGTCTTGGCTAAGAAAAAAAAAATCACAAATGATGGAGTAGTTGGTGCAAGAGCACTATGGAATCCACCAAACACACCTAAAAACAAACCATATGTAGCACAAACAAGCTATGGTCCCAAAAACACACAAAGCGACCAAATAACCTATCCCAAGAATAACCAAGTTATAAACCAACAGATGAATCAAGAAGGACAACAAAAGTAGTATGACCAACCAAGGAGGTAGTTCAAGGTACTAGGAGAATCTATTGAGATGATCATGTGGAAAATCATACAAAAAAACCTAATCAAGCCTAATAATCACCCAAATTATGAGGATCCTAACTTTAAAACACTATGGTACAATGAAAATGACTTGTGTGAATTTCACAAGATCAAAGGACATACCACGAACAATTGCATGAGACTCGAGCACCTCATCCAAGACTTGATAGACAAAGGGGAGGTAGATGTTGAACATCGTCCTGGGAATAAGGGTTTGCAAATATACAACAACCCAATCCCAAACCACCTAAAAATGAATGACAAGGTAAAATACCAAGGTTACCATAATTCCAACTATACCTATGGGGATACGGTTTTAGGAACTCTATCCAAAGCTAATGACAATAGGGAAAACGTAGTAACTATACGAGGGGGAGACAACAATTGCAATGTAACTACCTATTGATGGAGAGTTACAATACAAGGATCCCCTCCTAAACCCACAATTAAGTCATCCAATGACTAACACATTATGGAACAACTAAAGAAAACTCATGCTTTAATCTCGATCCTGGAGTTGCTACAACTATCACCAACACATAGGGAAATACTTGAAAAAGGCATTGGAAACATCTGTCCCTAATGACCTTGATCCGAGTCAGTTCCAAGCCATGGTTGGCAAGATCACAGTAAGAAATCATTTAATATTTTCTAAAAAAGATCTACCCCAAAGAATGTTCCACAACCAAGCCCTCTATATAGAGGTTGGTGTTCATAAAACCATGGTCAAATGAGTACTAATAGATAATGGTACAGGTTTAAACATCTGTACCTTAAATTTTGTCAAATAGTTGGGGTATTCTGACAACGTGATAGACAAAGGAAAAAGTATCACCATAAGGGCATACAATGACCTTGAAAGAAATTTTGAAGGAACAATCAAGCTACCTATACAGATAGGACGGGTCCTCACAAAAACAACATGTCAAGTACTTGATTGTGAATTACCATATAACCTTTTCTTTGGATGCCCTTGGATGCATGCATTACAAGCAGTGCCATCCACCTTTCACTAGTGCCTAAAATTTCCCCATGAAGGAAAAGAGGTAACCCTATATGTTGACCCTGAGCCTTTCCACTTCTGTGCAAAGCTAGAGGAGAAATATAACAAAATCCAACGTATTCCTAGCAACAATATAGCCTTCCACTCTTTCTCATATGTTGACCCTTCCATGCTACCATCAATCTCAACCAAGAACACACCAAGTGAGCAACCAAAAATGGAATCCAAGATTCAAGTACTTGACAAGGGAAATGGAAACTATAATTTTAGCCAGGCATTCTGCATTGGTATGCTTCCACCAAGACTCAAAATCTATGGAGGGCCAAAAGAGATCAAACATGCTTAGAAGGTAAAAATGATAGCTAAACCCATGATTTCCACCAAGTGGGGGGACATGAAGGAATGAAGAAGTCTTCCAAGAGGATTTTTCATCTATGATCTACAAAGCAGACTCAAAAGAACCAAAAAAGCCAAAAACTATTGATCCTAATAGTAGAGGCTATTGAATGGTGAAGCACATAGGATATCAAGGGACTGGTGGGGTAGGGCTACACAAAAAAAGCTGATGGGAGCCTATAATAGTGGAACAAAGGAAAAAAAATGTGGAACTAGGTTATAATCCAAAAGAAGTGGTTACTCCAAAGGCCAAACAAACCTCTTATAAGGAAAATGAAACTTCTGCTAATGTTGAGGCACTGGATATCTATCATATAATGAAAAATTAATTACCTATAGAAGACATGTTTGAAAACTTTCACATTGATAGGTCCCATCTCCAAAGCCTTGAGACCATTCTCAACATCTACTACAATTCTAGAACCGATTCTAACGAATACGAGTGGGATTCCTCATCCTTTGTCATCAGATATGACTCCCCTACTTCTAGCAATGAGGACCTAGATACCCAGTGGGAGAAAGACACCCAAGCCATATTAACCCTTTTTCCCACTTCCATAAGCTTTGTAGAAGAAGATGATAGCCTCCCACTCTGTTACCCGCAACTCATAGATTGGGATCAACAACAACATACACCTATTCTGGATCAATTCCAGAATGATAAGGAAATCGTGAAGTTCATGGGGCTTTGAATAGATATACCAGTAGGCGATCACAAAGCAGGGTTCATCATGGAGCTCGAACAAGATGCATACTTTGGTGAGGAGATTGAACCTTCTAGTCACAAAATTGAGAAAAAAATATGACAATAAACATAAGGTCCCTTAGAGAAAACCACATTGTGGCTCTATCGGATCCAGAAAAGAGGAAAATAAAGGACGCATCCAAAGGTGAAAAACTCCCAGAGGCACCTGAGATGGAGGGTTCAATCTCTTCATACCAGAATATCAGGAAAGATCAATGCTCTTAGTAGAAGAAGCATAACCCATAAATGTTGGAACAACAGAAGACCCAAAGATAACATACCATGCAACATCACTTCATCATGAAGAAAAGGAAAATTTCACAACTTTCATCAAGGAGAGAAAGGTAAAATTTGCCTGGACCTATGTTGACATGCCTAGACTAGATCTGGCATTAGTGGTACATTATTTATCTGTAGTGCCTGGAGAAAATCCTATCAAGAAAAAGCTCAAAAAAATGTGTCCTCATATTGCATTACTGGTAAAGGTAGAGCTAAAGAAACTACTAGATGTGGGATTCATCAAACCCATCGACCATCCACAATGGATATCCAATCTAGTACCAGTATCAAAGCCTAATGGAGGCATCAGAATATGCATAGACTTTAGGGACCTAAACAAGGCTTTTCCAAAGGATGACTTCCCATTACCAAGCATAGACATGATTGTGGATCTAACAGTAGGGCATGAGATGGTATCCTTAATGGATGGTTTCTCTGGATACAACCGAATAAAGATCTCTCCCGATGACCAACACAAAATAACATTTACTTGTGCTTGGGGAAAATTTTTCTGGAATGTAATGCCATTTGGTCTAAAGAATGCAAGAGCGACATATCAAAGAGAAATGATGACCATATTCTATGATATGCTTCACACCATCATAGAGGACTATGTGGACAACATTCTAGCAAAGTCAGTTAAAAGGGAAGATCACTTGACAAACCTGGCAAAGGTGTTTGATCGGATTGAATAGTACAATCTAAGACTCAACCCTAAGAAATGTGTGTTTAGAGTAACATCTAACAAACTATTAGGGTACATAGTATCAAGAAGGGGGATCAAGGTAGATCCTACAAAGGTAAAATATATTGTAGAGATGCCTCCACCAAAAACATTGAAAAAACTAAGGAGTTTACAAGGAAAGTTGTAGTCCATCAAGCAATTTATCGCACAATTGGCAAAAAAATGTCACCCTTTTACTCATCTCCTACACAAGGATCATGTCACCTTCAACTGGGATGGAAGATGTGACCAAGCATTTCAGTAGGTCAAGGAATACTTACTTACTCCTCCCATACTCATGCCACCTATTCCAGACAAGGGAATGATATTATATGTGTCTACCACCCAAGCAACATTGGGAGCCCTCCTAGCCCAACTAGATGATGACAGTAAAGAAAGGGAAGTCTACTACATTAGCAGAACATTGGTGGGCTATGAACTAAAATACTCACCCATAGAAAGAGCATGTCTCTCAGTTGTATTTACAACACAAAAGCTAAGGCACTACATCCTAATAAAAAAATTCAAGCTGATTTCCAAGGTAGACCCACTCAAGTACCTAGTAGCAAAAGCAGCCCTAACAAGATGAATCACCAAATGGGTGATGATCAAGTGATTTTGACATAGAGTGTTTGGATAGAAGAGCTATCAAGGGAAAAATCATAGTAGACCAGTTGATCAGAGCACCCATAGATGATCACAAACCTCCCACAATGGACTTTCCAGATGAGAGTATCTTGATCACATAACAAATAGGCCATTTGACTCTCTACTTTGATAGATCCCACACTCAGCATGGATCTGAAGTAGGTGTGTTATTTCTTACACCAGAAGGAGATAGTATACCCAAGGCCTACAGGATTTATCTCCCTTGCACAAACATCTCAGAATATGAAGCTTTGATCACAGGACTAAAAATGGCTATTGAATGGAGAATAATGGAATTGCATGTCTTCAAAGACTCTCAGCTAGTAATCAGAAAAGTGAATGATGAGTACCAGACCAAAGACAACAAATTGATTCCATATAAAAGGATGGTGGATATTTTCAAGGATTACTTTGTCAAAATAAATTTTGAGCAAGTTCCACGGATCAACAATAGAGATGTTGATGCAATGGTAACAATAGGCTCACTTCTTAATATTCCACAAAATGTGCCTAAGTATGAGTTCCTCGTGGAAAAGCTACTTGTGCCTACATTTGACATCCTGATATTAGAATTTGTATGTGTTGTTGTTGGTCCTAACTCCCCATGGTACCAAGATACTTTTGACTATATTCAACATGGTATTATACCACCTAATCTAATGACCACCCAAAAGAAAACCTTCACTCGTAGAACTTCTTGATTTACCATCCTAGGAGATACCTTATATCATCGTAGTCTAGATGGTATGTTACTCCAGTGCCTCAATGCAGAAGAAGCACAAACAACCTTACAAGAGGTACACAAAGGTGTTTGTGGGTCCCACTCTAGCAGACCTAACCTTGTCCAAAAGTTACTCATAACATGATACTATTGGCCCTCCATGGAACAGGAATGCATACAATACTCGAAAAAGTGTCAGCAATGTTAGCAACACAATGATCTTGTTCATGCACCAACACAGGAATTGAGACCCATCATCACACCATGGCCTTTCTCGCAATGGGGATTAGATCTAGTAAGCAAGATATCACCTGCCTCATCCAATGGGCACAAATTCATTATCACAACAACAAAGTATTTTACTAAATGGATAGAGGAAATTCCATTGACCTATATCACTGTAAAACAAATATCAAAACTCATTTTGAATTATCTAATTTGTAGGTATGGAATTCCCCAAATGATAGTAATAGATAATGGGACCCTGTTCAAGAACCAAGATGTCCAAGAACTTTGTTCCCAATTTTATATCCAACATAGATTTTCCACGCCCTATTACCCCCAAGGAAACAGTCAAGCTGAGGCATCTAACAAAACCATATTCAAAATACTCAAAAAGACTATTAATGAAGTCGGTTGTGATTGACATTTGCAGCTAAACCCAACCCTATGGGCTTATCAAACAAGCATCCAAACACCTACTAGTGCCGCACCATTTTCCTTGGTCTATGGATCAGAGGTTGTCTTACCTATCGAGGTCAAAATCCCCTCATTGTGAGTTTCATTGAAAGGAATGGTCAGCAATGAAGAATATAGAGTAGCTAGACTAAATGAATTAGAGCTCTTAGATGAAAAGTGTTTGAACACATTAAACCATCTACAAGTTTATCAAAATCAGCTCAAACAAAACTACAACAAAAAGATCAAGGACAAGAACTTTCAAGTTGGTGACTTAGTCCTCAAAGAGAATCAAAAGGTATGACTAAATAAAGATTTCAAAGGAAAATTTAAACCCAACTGGTTAGGCTCGTTTGTCATCACAACAAGCTATGGATCTAGGGCATATTAGTTGGCTACTCTTGAAGGAGAACCCTTAGTTGAATTGTTGAACAGTAGTCACCTCAAGAAGTTCTACACATGAAGCACGTCAGAATACCCTGTGCAAAAGGGTAAAAATCTCCCCCCCCCAAAAAAAAGGATAAAAATACAAAAAAATCAAAATCAAGAAAAATAGTAAAGAGAAATAAAATGTTCTCTAAGTGAAAACCACTTTGTGGTGCTCCTAGAACAAGTACCATAGTGAAAACCTAGAAAAAAAACACTATGTTTGAATAAAACTCGCATCATTATCTATCAATACTATCTACAACATTCACCCATCCATTTCATAATAAATCAGTGTATCCAACCATGGCTTGTCACTGATTAAGGAAAGTAGTCTTGTATACAATTGGGGGAAACTTCCTAAGGTTGGTTGAGGATTAGATCCTTCAACGTCCTAACATGGTCAAAATGGAAAAAAATCAAAAAAACTTCTAGAAAATAGCAAAAATCAAAAATATCTAGAAAACAACAAAAATAAAAAACATTTGAAAAACATCAAAAACAAAACAACATCATTGGGTTATTCCTTCACTCAAATAGACCAAGATATCAACATTTTCTTGAACCTCATAGCTAGTCCAAGTCGATTTCCAGCAACATATCCTCTAGACACAGAAGCAGAATATCAATCCAAGTATTGTTTTCCAAAAATAGTTTATGCTTTGAGTCAAATGGTCAAACTACATGGTCTCTGCGTGTACAACATAGGCAAGGCTTATTAGCTCTTGAGACCCTAGGTCAATCCCCTTAGGTTTCTAACATGCTTTATTTAAACTTATTAAAAAATTGCAAAATCCAAAAACAGTCAAAAAATACAAAAGCCAAAAAATATTCACAAAACAGAAAAGGTCAAAAACATTCAAAACAAACCAAGTGAACTACGAGCCTCTGTGTGTACAACGTAGGCAAGGATTATCGTTCATGAACCATCGAGGCCATAGGTTAGTCCCCTGAAAACAACAAAAAAATCATCATAAAAACTTAGAAAAATCAAAAAGACCCATCCCATCATCAAAAGCTACAATAAAACATCATCCATAATAAAAAATCATCGCAACCATCCTTTGAAAAAACAAACAAAGCAAACGACAATAGCTAGAGATTTCAAGCAAACAATCACAAAAGCTCTGACTATAAATAGATGGAAACAATGCCAAAGTATCAACTACCTATCTTTTTTACAAGTCCCATCAACATCCTAAGATATGTCTTAACGGATCCGTTCCTACAATAGACATGATCGACAGTGGATAATAGCCCCACCCCAAATAGATATGGCAAGTGATACAACAACTTTTTTTTAATCTTTTTATAGTCTTACCTTTATGATTTATTTTATTGACCCATTCCTAGGATCTCTCAAGGATGTCCATAAGGATTTAGAGAAGAAGGAATGGGGGAAATTGAGAGTCATTTCAATTTTTTGTTTGTGGATATTTTTGTTATACTACCATGGTGAATAATTTCTTTATTGAGTGTATGGAAGTTGTGTTGAAACAATTCATGTAGCAATTGCATGTTAATTATTTCATACCTCTTTGTGTAAATGGTCCAAAATTTGTGTAGCAATTGCATGTTAGGTATTTCATACCTCTCTGTGTAAATGGTTTGAAATTCGTGTACCATTTGCATGTTAGGTGTTCTATACCTCTCTGTGTGGCTAGTCCAAAAATTCTTTAGTACAACCAAAACCATATAATTTAAACAAAGTTTCCATATGTCTAGTATGATCAAGAATACTCCTTGTTTGTAGAGTCAAAGTCCACGCAATGAATACAAAGTCACCTTGGTCATTAATACCCTGGTGCATCATATCTATTTGCTACATCAAACAGGATTATTCAAAACTGTGAAGCCTCCAAGTAAAGTGAAAGCAACTCATCAACTACTAACAACATCAACTTTCTATCTATCATCAAATATTTCTTCTAACTAACATCCATCCTGCATCCATAGTGTCGTTGGTACATATCATGATGATAATAAATCAATTAAAACATCATGTATCATGTATGGGGCATACATCCATCATATATCAACACCACATAAACATCATATATCATGATGGTATATTGATCATCCATAATAAAACATCATATGAAATAAAGTATGATCCATCCATCCATATCATATTCATACATCATCATACATCATCATCCATGAAGCATAAAATGAGCTGAATCAAAGAAGGTATATCATATATATATATCATCATCAAAAAAGGGAGAATGTCATAGTACATCATCATCAATGAAAAAAGTGTGATAGGATAATACAAAATGATAATATATACAAGGCCTTGACTAGGTCTATGAATATATATACAAAAATCATTTATGCAATATGTCTCTAAACAACAACATAATAAAGATCAAGTACGCTACCCAACAAAAAGGAAACACTCTATAGACCAAGTTGCAAACCACCATCTAGATCTGGTTGTCTAACACAATGACCACCTGCAATCATTTTAACTCATGATGTTAGGGTTTCACTCTGATCATGCAAAATAATATAAAAATGATGAAAAATGAGACTTAGGGTTACAAACAGGTAAAAGTGAGCAAGTGCATAGGTTTAGAGAAAATGCTAAAATCAAATGCAAGGATTTAGAGAAAATGTAAGGGTTTAAAGCTGATGCTCAAAAAACAGCAATCAAATGCAAGGTTTTAGAGCAAAAGCAAGCATTTAGATCAAGTGAATGAAACAAATGCAAGGTTTTAGGTCAAAGGCAAGGGTTTTCAGGTCAAGTGTGAGCTTCTGTAATGCCCCATCGTGTGAACCCCAAAGGACAACAAATACCGCAAAAAAAAAATGTTTAAAAGTGAAACATTACATCCAATGGATATGTACATGCATTACAGAACAACAATTATGCATTTACAAAGTCATTCATGTCCTCTAGGGTACACAGAAAGGTCATTACATTGCATAAAATTTTATCAAACGAAAGCATAAATATAAATAGGATTACATAAAGATAACATATAATCATCCATGAGCAATAGAGATGAAAAGATATACATCCTTAATTTTATTTTGATTCATAAATCAATATTACAATTGTGGAGTGTATTTCCACCGATACATCGCATCATGGATATAATAGTACATTACATTTCTTCAAGAGTACATATGCATCCTGACGCAAGAGGATAAGATACAATAATTGCAAGAATGTTACATAATTGAACATGGTACTATAAAACTGGGGGAAAGTCTTGAACCAGGTGAAACTTTGGAACTCTACATCCACTTCTACATTACAAACACATCCTAGGAACCCAATGGGTGCATAGCACGTTCTACCTGACCGCGTGGACCTGAAGGTCCACCCCCCATGCTAGGAGATGACAAGAAAGGGGTCCACGTCCAGAAAAGGTCAAGCAAACAAGGCTAACATCAACACTGACATAAAACAACATCAACAAGTATATCAACACTTCCAGAGGTTACCAAGCAAAGGAAAGTATATAGGTACTGTGGGAGAGTGTCATCGCATGGCCTTACATGGATTATCCAAGCAACCTATCACAAGGTATTGCCTCCATCTATGGTTATCCAGGCTGCCTATCTCAAGGCGCCGCTCCATAGGGTGACTCATGCAGGACCACCTATCTTTCGCAAAGACAAGGCAGTGATCTCACCAACTAGGTCTTCTCATCCCATCCTTAGCATGTGAAAGCACTAACAGTATGGGTGAGGCACACAAATAATCTTGCTTAATGTTTAACTACCCAAATCCACTAGTTCATTAATTATATTATCACTTGATTAGGAAACTCTTCCATGGGTTACCCTAATAGCCACTTTGTGTGCCAGCCCCCATGAAGAGCCACCCTCCCAAACAGTTTTGAAATAAGACTCACAACAACAAGGGGTGTACCAACATAAAAAGTCACAAAACAGAAGCATGAGCGAGGCATGAACCATCTCACTCAAAGTCATAACCATAAAAGGAAAAGCAACCATGGAACAAGGTACACCCACGAGCTCAACATAGAGATACAAAGGTCAACACAAAGACCTAATCATGGAAAAATCCAACACAAACAGGTTTCCCAACGCCTCTGGAAGTCTAACAACCTTACACCCATAACTTATCAAAGGGAGTGACTTAGGAATTAACGGGTTCCCAACTCATCCAAAACATGTCTATATATAAAGATTACTTCAATAGCAAAATAAGTCAAGGGGAAAATATGATCAATCATGGAACCACTAGCATGCATAAGGAATCAATACCAAGGAGTATCCAAATTAAATAAATAAAAATCTAATAGAAGAAATTGTAATTAAATTTAACTTTAAATAACTTGACATTAAAACTAATTTTAAATGCACCTGCAAATAGATCTAACCTAAATGTGTTAGGAACTGTGAAATATATCGGAATAATAAGCATTACTTCAAAATAATTAAAATTTAAAATATAACATATATATATTTGTTACTTAAAATGATAAATTTAATTCAAATACAACATGTTTGTTTATTGCAAATAATTTAATAAAAAATATAACATACGTGCAAATCACAAATCAATAGTAAATGAATTTGTAAATAAGTTTAACTTTAACTAAATTTGTAATTAAAGACCAATTTAAATGTACTTGTACATTATTCCTGATACTCATTTTTACCATTTATTTACAAAGACATTCCATTTAATCACTTAGGTTATTTCCCTATTTAACTAAAACATTTATCTATAACAACGCAAATACGCTTTAATCTATGAAACATAATACATTAAATTATATTTCCATAAATCCATAAATTTAAGAAAATAATCACATGTCCAACTCATATAAAATATATATCTATAAAATCTCATAAATTAAAAAGGAAACATCGACATAAATATTAATATTAAGATTACTTCATGAGCATTAACTTAGCCATTACGTTAAATCCTCAATGATTTTAGTACTAATCTATATAATTATTAACTAACACCATTAATTACTTATCTATTTTCCTTCATATCTATTTTACTCAGTATTTATTTTACTCATGGTTAAATTTGAAATGCTAGCAACAATAATAGATAATTCTAATTTGAACAAAACATCAAATAAGATTAATAAACCTATTCTAATTATAAACCTTCCAATTAAGATTTTGTATTAAGAACATTCCTAAATTAACAAACTTGGCTAATCACCCTAATATAAATCCTTATGATACCTAATCATATCTAAATCTACACATGCATTTTACTTGCAATAACATTGTATTCTAGTTTCATTTTCCAATTAATGTAATATTAAACGAATAAAATATAATTTAGTATTTTATTTTCAAGAAGACATATGTATGCCTTGCCCTAATATAGGTAAGTTATCCTTTTAGTGTCTTAACCTTAGAGAAAATAAAAGAGTTTCTAATACGTCACTGTTCACATTTTATTATTTTACTTTTCTAATTTCCTTAACTTCCACTCTATAAAAACAAGGTACAAAACAATAGAAATACATACCTTCAAGCATAAAAGAAGATTGTATCAAAAGAAACATGTTCAAGAATATCCACACTAAGCTGTGGCATGAAACCCAATTAATTCAAAATAGAAAGATACGGAAGATCAAAGACAGAAGATGAGTTTGATTGTGAGAAAAAAACTAAATAAATAGTTGAACAACAAGGAGAATAGTAATGTAAAGAATCCAACAATAGAAGTCTTGAAAATAAAACAAGAATAATAAGTTTGAAGTCAGATCAAATCCACTCAAACTTGTCAATGGTATCAGGAAGATTATTTAAACCTCTACAACAAACAAATTTCAATCACGGGAGATATGACAGTTGCGAATGGACTCAGGAAGGCTTTTAACGCCCCTACAATCTCCTATGTTCAATTGTTGCGGCTGGAAGAGGTTGACAAAAGAATCAGTAAGGCGATTTATGCCTTTGTAGTCATTTATGTTCAAAGTGTTGCAGTTGTGAAAGGTTGTGAAAGGTATTAGGGAGATTATTTAAATTTATGCAACCTACAAAGTCTAAATACTGTAGCTGTAATAGGTTTCCAATGGTATCAGGGAGATTATATATACATCAGTTAGAAGAAATAACCCAACGCCACTGGTGAAAGCAATAAAGGGTTAGTAGCCATTGAATAATAATGAAGGGGTTTAAATTAAAATAGCGCATGAAGCATAAAAATAGAAAATTACCTTTACCCTTCTCGTGTTTCCTTCCTCTCCTACTGTTGTAACCAGCCATTGCCATTTCATTCTCAAGAAGGCCACTTGAAAAAGCAATGGAAAAAGGAAAATAGGGAATTCACACAGACTCAAGCTACTTTAACTTGCAGGAAAAACCCCCAAAGTCAAGGTAAAATTAATTCAATGCGCAGGCAATAGCTGGTACGGTTTTTATCATTATGAATGATCCTTTTATTTTTCATAAGTTTGAAGTTTGGAAATTAAACTTCACCACGATCAAAGGTAAGCTCTCTATTATGTTAGTACATTGGCAATATTTTATTTTCAAGTGCTGCAACTGAGACAAGTTGACAATGGACTCAGAGAGATTATTTAAACCTCTACAACATTCTAAGTTCAAGTGTTGCTGTTGTGACAGGATGCCATATCAACGCATGCAAACAGTTAAACAGAATCCCTCAAAGAAACACAGACCCTCAACAAAAGAAAAAGATGCCACAATGATAAAGTGTTGTGGCTGGGACAAGAAGACAATGTTATCAGAGAGGCTGTTTAATTTACTACATGAAGTCATTCTAAAAGTAGCAGTCGTGATAGGTTGCCAAAGGTATCAGGAAGGTTATTTAATTTGTTACACTCTTTCAAGTCTAAATGTAGTAGCTGTGACAGATTGAACAATGAACAAAGGGCTTAGTGGGGAAAGTGGACGTCAAACTACATGACAAAATGCCTCAAAGAAATGGATCTCAAGGACTGATGGCTACAAACAAATCGGGTTTATTCAATGGCTTAAGAAATTTTCAAGCAAATACAATTAGCAGAAGTAAAGTCAAATTCTTAAAATACTTTTTTCTTTTTCTTATCCTTACTGCCTGTGCCAAAATTGTAGATTTGAAAATAGATAGGGCTCTCCTCTAAAACCAGCTAATACAATGAATTGAATAGCAGAAAGAAAAAGGAAAAAATAGTTATAAAATAGATCATATGCAACACTACTCAAAACATCTCAATAGACATGAAAGAAATCCATTCAATAATTATCAGACATATAATACTCTACTCTGTTTTGAAACAGAGTTCTCTGTTTATTACAACTTGTTAAAAAAGAATACAAAAACAAGGTAATATAAAGAGTTCGCAGCACAAAGAAAAAATAAGACAAATCTTTATTCGTAGAGGGAAGATTTAAAACTAAAAAGCTACTTAGCATGCATTGCATGCTTTATTCGTAGAGGGAAGATTTAAATCTAAAAAGATACTTTAAAGCAAAAAACTCCGCTGGAAGATCACGCTGGAAGATCACGTGCAGCATCAATTATCTTCATACTCCCCCTTGATGCTAAGAGGGCTCACAATCTGATCTCGAAGTAACATAAACTGATCTCTTGCAATTGCTTTGGTGAAGATATTTGCTAACTGATCCTGAGTGCTGATGTGTTTCAATTCAACTTCCTTCTTCTGTACTAAATCACAAATGAAGTGATACTTCAAATCAAAATGCTTTGTTCTACTATGATGAACCGGATTCTTTGCTAACTTGATGGCACTTACATTGTCACAATAAATCACTGTAGGCTGAATTTGTTTCTCACCAATTTCTTCTAAAACTTTTCTCATCCAAAGAGCTTGTGATTTTGGATGGTTGCTTATGATTTTTTTTGAATTCTTTGAGAGTGTTTTAAATCACAACATGTGCTAGAGGGCATAGATCATAATTCATTCTTAAGAAATATGTAAGTATCTACCCCTAGTATCTAGCAATGTATGAAATGTTATGAGTAAATGCATGAGTAAATGGATATGCAATGGATGTCAAGGACTATCTTGTGATAAGATAACATGTTCAGATAGAGGATGATCATTATGATATTATATAGTGTGGGATGTAGGTGATGGTATTGCATGAAATAGGATGTGATCAGTAGAATGACCATGCCAATTTTTTTCCAAAAGAAAATTTGAAGTATACCCCTAATCTTTGTCAAGATCAAGATGGACATGGAAGATGGATAAAAGTGGATTGGATGAATCATTAATTTTACTATGGCTGAGACACTAGATTTATTATAGATGAGATAAGATGCTTCCACCTAGAATAACACACATAGATGATCGAATCTACACATGATGCTCATTTGCCAAGTTTTCAACAAGGTATTTACCCAAAGTGCCACCAAAGTGGTTTTCACTAGAGGACGTTTTTTCTCTTTACTATTTTTATTGATGATTTTTTTAAAGATTTTTTATGATTTTTAGGATTGATTGGATTATTATGTTGAAACACCTAGTGCTATCGATGTAGATGGTGTTTTCAAGATATGCCAACAGTATCCTATCTGAAGGAGTTGTTTTAGCAAGATACAGGCACTTGAATGTAACCCCTAAATATTCTTATCTTTATCGATACTAGATTTAAATTTATTTAGATGTGCTCATCGTGATAGAGTGCCCTTAGATTCCTTATGATCAAGAGTTGCTACTAGGACATGGTTAATGCGAGAGTTGAATATTCTTGGTTTTAAGTTGGATGGAGGATTTCAATGAGAGATATGAGATGAGGATGGATTAGTTGATAGTTTGGATAAAGGATCTTTGATTCTCTAAACATGGAATGAGGAGAAAGAAAAGGTGGATATGGAATTTTGATAGTCAAATGCAGTGCACTACCCTTGAAAAATGTGACATGATTTTTCAAAGGCAGTAATGTGTGATAGTCAAATACAACACTGTAGGATTTTGATAGAAGATTACTTTGAGACAAACATGCCAAGTTGTACAAATACATTGATATGCATACAAAAGTGTCGATATGAAAAATCAAATGCATTGAGATGCATATAGAATTAGCACAAGGTGACATTCATATGTTTTGATTTGACTTGGAGATAGGTTTTTGAAAATTTGATCCTATGCATGTCTAGGGTTTTGTAATTTTTAAGGATTAATTTGTGTTTGTTTGATCTGGTAGGTGATAAAAGCAACAAAGAACCACACATGGGACTGACTCCAAGGATTTTTTTGGTATATTTTCACATTCCTTCTTCAATAATACCACACTAATTGGTGTTACATGTATTTAAACAATAAATACACACCATAGATACACAACCTATTTTAGTGGTAAATTGGGTTATCAAATTATAGTGGGCCCACCCACTGAAGCTATACCTCCATAATGAATGGGTGACTAGAGTATATGAAGATCATGTACCACCTTCGCACCTCTCACCTTAAAAAGGAAAATTTCCTAATCAAGGAATAATGATCACCTCAACAAGGGGAAGTACATGGTAACTTCATGCATTGATACTTGTATGTTGCACCACTATAAATTGATAGTTGAAAGGTATTAAAGGATTCTAGATAAATAAGGTTCATAGTGGGGGATCAGTGAACAATGAGCCTATCTATTATGTATGATTCAAGAGGGGTCTCCTCTCTTCTCATCACCTATACATGTGTCGGTGGACTAAGGGTCATGAGGCTTGGCTTGAAGGATGCTAGCCACACCTTGGGGTACAAATTTTATTCCCCCCCATTTATATACCCCACATGAAAATGTGGTTGAGATAAAACCATAGGGTGATGAGGCCCCTAGGTAGCTCTCCTACTTGACATAAATGTTAATGATGTTGTTTCTAATACCCAAGATCATTGTTAAGAGTTATGAGGGGAGAGCATATGTAGATAGTCACACCTTAGGTGTACAAAAATAGATTGCAAGTTAGTGGTGTTCCTAATTTCCAAGATGGCATGAAGCACAAGGAAAGAGCATATGCACACACTAACCTGCCAAACATGAAACAGAGTTCATTTTAAGTGCACCAAAATTCAAATATATGGTTCAATTTTAAAACACCAAATCAAATGTGAAAGTTTTTGTTCATTGTTAAAACCCAAATTGAAGTGTGCAATTTGTATTATTCAATTTTAAGCACCAAAATAAAATGAGATTTGTGGGTTAACTTTAATTGTACCAAATTAAAATATAAATTTAAAAACCCTACAAAACCACACATTAGTATTTTCTAAAATTTTATTTTTATAATGTATGCTACATGTTGCACAAATGTTAGATTATGAAAGATAGGCCCAAATTAGGGTTAGAAAATGAAAGAATTCAAGAAGTTGAACCAAATCCTAAGAAAAAAAATTACAAATATACCTGACAAAAGCATCATTGTAACTAAACATAAACATTCCTAGTTATGACAAATGCACTTATATACAGTCAAACATGTTGTTGCAAGAAACCTACATAGAAAATAGAGAAGGAATTGTTAAACAAATACAACACAAAATGACATAAGTGGCACTTTAACAAAAGATGGACATGTCAAAATTTTGCAAATGCGATGAAAGCCAGATAGACATGTTGCTATAAGAACCTCCACAAAAAAAATAGAGAGAAAAACATTTAGTTAGAAGTGGCACTATAAATTGCATATGTGGTGAGATACAACAAAGGAATCACTACATGGGAAACAAATGCACTGCTTTGTGATAAAGCCATCTTTGCAACCTATAAGTCCACAAAAACATCAAAAATGACAATTTTGGGATCTGGGTCCCATCAAGCGTGCCAAAATATAATAGGGGAAATATGGTTTAGTTGCAAAAAGCATGAATTAAGCCATTAATGTACAAAACATCAAAAAAACATCAAATATTAGTCATATAAGCCCATACTCAATGAAATTGGCTAGCAAATGTCAAAAAGATTCAATTAAAAGCATGAAAAAACATAATTCAAAGTAATTAAATAAAAAAGAACATGCAAACCTTCAATATCATTAGGGATAATGATCCAAATGAATTTTGATTTCTCTATTAAGCATAAATTATGATTGCAAAGCTCAAGATTGATGATTATGACTCACAATTGATGCTCAATTTGCTCAAAACAATAAAAATTCTCAATCTCATGAGGATATAGAGATTGTGAATGAATTTTGATGAAGATGAAGGCTTGTTTTATAGATTTGAAAATATTTGATCAATGTTTAGGATTGAATCTCGGGATTAGTGGATGAGAGGAAATCAAAGAGATTAAAGATCAATGGATGGAATTGAATGAGAGCCCAAAATATCCCTATTTTCATGGAAAATTAGTTGAAGATATTTTGGAGGGAAAATTAGTTGAAGATATTTTGGAGGGAAAATATCTATTCAAATTTGAATTTGAATTTGAATTATAGAATATTCTTTTTGGAGGGAATGTGCCATTTAGATATTTTGGGGGGAAAAGATATTTTGAAAAGGGAATATTCTCTTTTGAAAAAGGAATATTCTTTATTCAATTTGGAGAAAAATTAGGGAAATTATCCAATTAAATAATTATGAAAATTATTTAATTATGAGCATGACAAAAATTAGGATTTTTAATTAAATCATTTAAAATTATTTAATCAAGTGGAATACAAATAATAACATGATAGAGTGGCGTAAAATGAAAAACAACACATTATACAACAATAAAATGATGGCATAGCCTATTTTTCCAAAGAAGTTATGATGCTAAATAATTTGGCCTCTTTGCCCTAACAAAAAGACCTAGTCAAATTAAAATAGTTAGGGAAGTATTAGAAAAAAAAGAAACAATAACAAGTCCATCAACTTATAGAAGATTGGAACTGGAAGAATGGTTCTCTTTTAATTACCACACACCTTAATAATAGAAAAGTTAAACATGTGATGGTAGATCTAGGTATGAACTAAACATTATTTCAACAACCACTTGGGAGAGACTAGGTAGAACCAAGTTAGTAAAATTTGTTAAGAAAATGGTGTCTCAACCTTATAATTACACACAATTACTATTTATAGTTAGTTTACATTTGAGTTCAGATTGATGCAAAAAATTTCCCAAATCTTTGGATTGGCTAAATAAGCATTCTCATAAATTTTCATCACAAGATCATGTTTGGATTTAAAGATATTAAAGTTTTCATTTATCAAAGTTTTAGAGTCCATTTTGAAGGCCTTAGAGATGTTTTTTTGTCCTAAAATTAGTTGTAACAAGTGTATCAAGTTATAGCTTAATAGAGCACTAGCCGGTATTGGCATGGTGTGATGGTTTATAAGGTGGCATTGTTGTTCTTGCCACCGAGGTTCAAACCCTGTTGGGGTGGTATTGTTGAATGGTTGTATCTGGTTCATAGCTCCAGTCAAAAGCGTTTACCCCTTGAATAAAAATAAAATAGCTTAATAGAGCACTTCACAAGCTTTTTGACAATTCAAACAATTTATCAATAGGACACTCGGATCAAAAGTCATGGTCTCCAAAAGTTGGGTATCCTAAAACAAGAGATGTAAAAATGTGTTGGACACATAAATGAGTTGTAAAGGGAGAATTACATGTGATGGTGTGTGTTTAGACACATCATAAGCATATGTTATTGGAGATAAGTATGGGCACCACTTTTTAGGTGGTTTTAGCTTGTGGTTTTGTAATACCTTTTGATGGTTTCATGTATTGTATCTCCTACATATTAGGTGCATGAGATGGAGGTTATGTGCAAGAGTCAAGTATAGTTGTTGATTTTCCTTTAGATCTCTAGTTATTGATACTCATATGAGAAAGCATGCTCTGTAAGAATATTGTAATCTTGTTGATATCTAAATAATATATTGGGCGGATTTTGGAGTGTGGGTTTTTTCTTCGGAAAGCATTTTCCCCATGTAAATCACTTTTTTGTGGTATGAATATTATTTTTATTTATTTATGTTTAAGTTTTTGTAACTATTTAGATCTAAAAAAATTGCATAACCTTCCTCTCAATATTAGTGTAGGAAGTTTTTTCGCTACCTTAGCTTCCATACAAATACACCAATGAACATTAGTTTGGTAGATAGTTCTAGTGTGGAGTCCTTGGGAACATGGAAAAATATGGAAGTAAAAATTAAAGGAATTAAATTCTGGATAGAAGGGAAATTTTGGAGGAGAATGAAAAAAGAGAAGGAAAATAGGAAAATGGAAAGATTGCAGTTATAAATGGACTAGTTACGACTAAGGAAAGAAATTGTGAAGTAGAAGATTAGTCTACAAAGAACTAATATATGGTGTTCATACTATGGTAGGAAAGGCCATATCTAGAATGAATTCTTGATGGAAATAGGGGAAAAGAAGGAAAACGCTTTAAGGGTAGACCTCCACAATATTAGAAAACCTTGTTAGAATTGGCTATGGCTACCAAGATCTTGAGACCAAATGGAAAGTACAAAGAGAGAGAATAGAATATGACAAGAATAAACTATATTCTTATCAATATGATTCAATGATATTGTGTGTACAATGTAGTAGAAACCCATTTTTTATATAGCCAAGGTGAGATACAAGATGTCATAGGATTATGAAAAGTGTCTTAATCATATGACATGAGACAACTAATCACACTTACCGAGGTTCACATGTGTTACAAGTAAAAAGATAAGATAACAACTAATGACAACTAAGTCTGCAATCATCCATTTTTTCTCTCCTTTCTCTCTACCATCTTGATGAAGGGTCACAGAGTGTGATCCGAAACATTGATGCAAAAATTTACAACACAATCAAATCCAGAAACAATACTGAACAATATCATGGATTGTGGAAACTTGATATCATTCACTAACACCTTCTAGAAAGATTCCTTCCTAGGACCTAAGTAAACTTAACATGTAAATAAGTCCCCTAGTAATGAATTAACTAGGTACAAGACTTTATTTACACTAACAACCCCCCTTAAGTGCAACTTATGGAGTAGCATATTATTATGCAAATGACACAAAGATGCAAGGATGGGTCTCAACTACTAGGCCATGTTAGGTACCCATGTACAAATGCAAAAGAAATCTCTCACAAATGGAGAAAAGGAGAAAACCTAGTGGGACAAAACTCCTCCCCAAAATATAGATAAAATATAATAATGAAATGCTCTCAATGATGAATGAGAAGGCCAAAACCTCATGTGAGGAAAAATACCTCCCCATAAGAGAGAAGAAGAAGAGAGACAAGGAAATCCCCACTCAATGTTGAGTCTCCTGCAATGATGGTAGAAGCTCGACATTGAATTTTGAAGATGATCTAATCTTTCTGAACAACGTTCCTCCCATTAGGAAGAAACAAAACCATGAATTTATGTAGGATGTCAAGAATATGGATGATGTATGATGTCTCTGAAGCATGCTCAAGTGTCTCTATGTCGATGTCGAAAGTTGACACACTCCAAACTAGCATTCTAGGCCACATTGCTGAAGAGGAAAATCCAGAATCTAATAGAGATGAATGTAGAACATGATCCAAAGACAAGGATATCCCCTATTAAGACAAAGAAGCCTCCTCCAAATGTTTTCCAAAAGTATCCATAGTAACATCAATTTGTGAAGAATGATCATGTAGAGATTGAAAAAGAGAGACAAGGTGTTCCCTCGCAACAACAGAAGAAGGATCTTCTCCATCAAAGAGAAGATGAATGCTATCGATGATGTTTCCCAAATCTACAATATGAGACTCCACAAACCAGTCTGAAATACCTATCAAGAAGTCATCACAAGTAGCCAAATTTGAAAGACAATGAGGATGTATGTCCTATTGCACTGAATCACAAGGAGCCAAAACTGTTGAATCACAAGTATCATCAGGTACAACAGTAGATGATTCTTCCAATGCTAGATTACAAGAGTCTTCAGCCTCAAGATGTTGACTCATAGATGAAGAATATGAACCCTCTAAATTTGGATTAGGATCCATAGAAACTGAAGTCTTAATAGATGTCTCTATAGGAGGAGAAGGATAAGGTTCTATGTCATCAAAAATACCATACCTTTCCCAATCAACAAGTGTTTTGGTTTTTTAATCATCAATAGGTCAAAACTCTGCAAGTGGAACAAGACAATCCACAACAAGATCCTTTAGGAATGGAGGTTCATTCGAGTTTTCATACATCTCCCAAAGTTTGGTCATAAGATCACAAGGGATCTCAATACCATCAATGGCCATTCATGTATCAATATCACAACTACAACCAATTACTCCCAGGATATGTTCTATTTTTATGTCCCACACAACTCTCTTCCATTTTGATGAAGGTTTAGGAACTAGTCCATAGAGATATGGAAAAAGATTAAGCCACCTACAATGTGTTAGGATTCCATCTTGCCAAGACTTAAAGTTCCATCAATTTAACCTTATTACAGTAGAATGATTTTTTATTCCCATATTAAACTCCTCAATTTTAGTCACACAATAGACCAATCAAGAGACATAAGCCAACAAAGGCCAAAGATTACCCCCCCAAATTACTCAATTATGTAACCCCCCAAAGCAATATCTAATTTTTGGAACTTTATACTTAGTTTGTTTACAAATCCACTTGCCAAAAACAATGAAGTGGAATTTGATCTTGGTACATGCAAATTCCAAAAATAGGCCACAAGCTCAAAGTAATTTTTTTATAGAAGATGAGATCAAACTAATTACACCACTGAAAAGTACACAAAAAAAATGCACTTTCAACAAAAAATCACCCAAAATTTTTATAGTAGGATCAAGATATGAGATCCCGAAGTTCCCAAAGTGAGGACGAAGCAACAACACCTATGAGAATCTACAATTTCTAGAAAATATAGACACCAAAACCAAAATATGATTGCACCACCCTAAAGAGTGCAAAAAAATAGCCCAAATAAAAAAAAATCTCAAAAAAAGGAGTCAAATTGAGCAAGTTATGAGCCTCCAAAGTTGAACTGCAAAAACAAAAAGCTCATTGGAGAGGGGGGAATTTTTTTTTGAAAATGTTGATGTAGGGATGACATCAGTAATTCACTCGATTAATTTGATGTTTGGATGGGTGTCAAAAAATAATATTTTCCTTTGTAGGAATATTTGTTGGCATCTGAACTTAAAATTGATGCTTAGATGCATGTCATAGGTTCGTTCTGTAGATTGTTCGAATCTTTGTAGAATCACCAAATATTCCTTTCCTTTTTGAAAAGTGTCGGCTAGATTTTTATTTCTTGTCTGTCATTTTATCTTCACTGCTACATATTTTAATGTCGACTGGTCATTGGCAAAGGGACCCGTGTGTGGTGGGGACAGCTAACGCAATACAGTGTACCTGCCATTTGATTTAATAGTCTGTAGAGATTTACCTGTATGCCTTTTTTGATTGATTATATTTTTTTATTTTTAATCAAAATTTTCAAAAGATTTAATCGGTACAAATTGAAATTTTAAAAAAAGATTCAAAAAATTTCAACTGAATAAAATTATTATTTTTTCAGAAAATTTGTACCACCCCTAATAATGACGGTCTGGGGGGTCATACGACTCTTTGGGAAAAAAAAATTGCCTCACCAAAAAATTGCTCTGATTTCAACGAATTGATAGTCGATCTTAGGGTTTTTGGCCCTTTTGGATGTGATGGCAAGGTCAAATATGACCCAAAATGCTCAAAAAATGCAACTACCTTCTGGATGTGGCAACCACTCTTTAGCTTCAAACACTCATAGTTTTGGCCTCATATGTCTGATTTGGATGAAACAAAAGGAAAAATCAAATATCTCAAACACTCTGGACGCAATGGTGAGTTTATATTTTCACCAACAAGTTTCAATTTGAACATGCAATGAAGAGCCAAAAATGGACCCCCTCCAAATTTGGTATTTCTATCAAGTATTTATGATTCTCCAAATCATCATACGATGCAAGAGAAGAGCATACTCAACTATTCAAGATTTACCATTCTCTTTAGAAAAATAATATCCAATGGCACCCAACCCACTCTAATACCATGTTAGAATTGGCTATGGCTGCCAAGATCTTGAGACCAAATGGAAAGCACAAAGGGAGATAATAGAATGTGACAAGAATAAACTATATTCTTATCAATATGATTCAATGATATTGTGTGTACAATGTAGTAGAAACCCCCTGTTTATATAGCCAAGGTGAGATACAAGATGTCATAGGACTATGACAAGTGTCTTAATCATATGAAATGAGACAACAAATCACACTTACCTAGGTTCATATGTGCTACAAGTTAAAAGATAAGATAAAAACTAATGACGACTAACACCTTCTAGAAAGATTCCTTCCTAGGACCTAAGTAAACTTAACATGTAAATAATTCCCCTAGTAATGAATTAACTAGGTACAAGACTTTATTTACACCAACACCCCCCTTAAGTGCAACTTAGGGAGTAGCATATTATTATGCAAATGACACAAAGATGCAAGGATGGGTCTCAACTACTAGGCCATATTAGGTACCCATGTACAAATGCAAAATAAATCTCTCACAAATAGAGGAAAGGAGAAAACCCAGTGGAACAAAACTCTTCCCCAAAAGAGAGATGAAATACAATAATGAAATGCTCTCAATGATGAATGAGAAGGCCAAAACCCCATGTGAGGAAAAATACCCCCCATAAGAGAGAAGAAGAAGAGATACAAGGCAGCTCCCCCTCAATGTTGAGTCTCCTGTAATGATGGTAGAAGCTCAACATTGAATGCTGAAGATGATCCAAACTTGTCGAACAACATTCCTCCCCTTAGGAAGAAATAAAACCATGAATGTATGTAGGATGTCAAGAGTATGGATTATGTATGATTTCTTTGAAGCGTGTTTAATTGTCTCTATGTTGATGTCGAATGTTGACACACTCCAAATAGGCATTCTAGGCCACACTACTGAAGAGGACAATCCAAAATCTAATAGAGATGAATGTAGAACATGATCCAAAGACAAGGATATCCCCTTTGAATACAAAGAAGCCTCTTCCAAATGTTGTCCAAAAGTATCCATAGTCACATCAATCTGCGAAGAATGATCATGTAGAGATTGAAAAAAAGGGTCAAGGTGTTCCCTCGCAACAACTGAAGAAGGATCTTCTCCATCAAAGAGAAGATAAATGCTATCGATGACTTTTCCCAAATCTGAAATATGAGACTCCACAAACAAGTCTGAAATACCTATCAAGAAGTCATCACAAGTAACCAAATTTGAAAGACAATGATGATGTATGTCCTATTGCACTAAATCACAAGGAGCCAAAACTGTTGAATCGCAAGTATCATTAGGTACAACAGTAGATGATTCTTCCAATGCTAGATTACAAGAGTCTTCAGTCTCAAGATGTTGACTCATAGATGAAGAAGATGAACCCTCTAAATCTGGATTAGGAGCCATAGAAATTGAAGTCTTAATAGATGTCTCTATAGGAGGAGAAGGATAAGGTTCTATGTCATCAAACCTACCATACCTTTCTTAATCAACAAGTGTTTCAGCTATTTTATCATCAATAGGTCAAAATTCTGCAAGTGGAACAAGACAATCTGCAATAGGATCCTCTAGGAATGGAGGTTCATTCGAGTCTCCATACATATCCTAAAGTTTGGTCATAAGGTCATGAGGGATCTCAATACCATTAGTGGCCATTTGTGTATCAATATCACAACTACAACCAATTACTCCTAGGATATGTTCTATTTGTATGTCCCACACAACTCTCTTCCATTTTGATGAAGGTTTAGGAACTAGTCCATAGAGATATGGCAAAATATTTTTCCACCTACAATGTGTTAGGATTCCATCTCACCAAGACTTAAAGTTCCATCGATTTAACCTTATTACAGTAGGATGATTTTTTATTCTCATATTAAACTTCTCAATTTTAATCACACAATAGACCAATCAAGAGACATAAGCCAACAAAGGTGAAATATTACCCCCCCAAATTACTTAATCATGTAACCCCCCAAAGCAATATCTAATTTTTGGCACTTTATACTTAGTGCGTTTATAAATGCCACTTTCCAAAAATAGTGAAGTGGACTTTGATCTTGGTACATGCAAATTCCAAAAATAGGCCACAAGCTCAAAGTAATTTTTTTTATAGAAGATGAGATCAAACTAATTACACCACTAGAAAGTACACAAAAAAATGCACTTTCAAAAAAAATTCACCCAAAAATGTTACAGTAGGAGCAACATATGAGCTCTTGAAGTTCCCAAAGTGAGGAAAAAGAAACAACACCTATGAGAATCTACAATTTCTAGAAATTCTAGACACCAAAACCAAAATATAATTATACCACCCTAAAGAGCGCAAAATATTAGCCCAAATAAAAAAAAATCTTGAAAAAATGAGTCAAATTGAGCAAGTTATGAGTCTCTGAAGTTGAACTGCAAAAACAAAAAGCTTATTGGGGATGGGGACAATTTGTTTTTGAAAATTCTAATGTAGGGATCACGTCGGCAATTCACTTGATTAAATTTGATGTTGGATGGGTTTCAAAAAAGAATATTTTCCTCTATAGGAATATTTACTGGCGTCTGAGCTTAAAATTGATGCTTAGATGCACGTCATAGGTCCGGTCTATAGATTGTTGGAATCTTTGTAGAATCACTGAATATTCCTTTCCTTTTTTAAAAGTGTCGGCTGGATTTTTATTTCTTGTCTGTCATTTTATCTTCATTGCTACTGATTTTAATTCGATTGTCGGTTGTGAAATCTTGCCAATCTTTTGGATGGAGCCAGATTTTTGGAAATGCCAACCGGTTGTTGGCAAAGGGAACCGCATGTGGCGGGGACAATTGACGCAATATAGTGTACCTATGATTTTATTTAACAGTTCGTAGAGATTTTCCTGTATGCCTTTTTTGATTGATTTTATTTTTTGATTTTCAATCAAAACGTTCAAAAGATTTAATCGGTACAAATTGATTTTTTTTTTAAATTTAAAAAAAAATCAACTAAATAAAATTATTATTTTTCAGAAAATTCGTACTACCCCTAATAATGACAACCTAGGGGGTCTTACGACTCTTTGGGAAAAAAAAAAATTCCTCATCAAACAATTACTCTGATTTCGACAAATTGATAGTCAATCTTAGGGTATTTGGCCCTTCTGGATGCGATGGAAAGGTCGAATAGGACCCAAAATGATCAAAAAATGTAGCTACCTTCTAGATCTGGGAACCACTCTTTAGCTTCAAACCCTCATAGATTTTGCCTCATATGTCTGATTTGGATGAAACAAAATGAAAAGTCCACTAGGTCGAACACTCCGGGCGCAATGGTGAGCTTAGATTTGCACCAGCAAGCTTCGATTTGAACCTACAATGAAGAGCCAAAAATGGAACCCCCCAAATTTGATATTTCTATCAAGTATTTCTGATTCTCTAGATCACCATACGATGCAAGAGAAGAGCATACTCAACTATTCAAGATTTACCATTCTCTTTAGAAAAATACTATCCAATGGCACCCAACCCACTTTGATACCATCTTAGAATTGGCTATGGTTTCCAAGATCTTGAGACCAAATGGAAATCACAAAGAGATAGAATATAATGTGACAAGAATAAACTATATTCTTATCAATATGATTTAATGATATTGTGTGTACAATGTAGTAGAAACCCCTTGGTTAAATAGACAAGGTGAGATACAAGATGTCATAGGATTATGACAAGTGTCTTAATCATATGACATGAGACAACTAGTCACACTTACCTAGGTTAACATGTGTTACAATTCAAAACATAATGGTTTGAGTGTTTATTAAGGGTTTAAGGAATAATGCAAATCTGAATGTTAAAGAGGGTTTTAATGTTTTAAGGCACAACTGATTCACCCCCCTCTCAATTGTCTTGTGCATTCAACACAAAGAACACAAGGAAGTGAACTAAATCCATGGTCTCACATACCACAATTCATTCAATTCAATTAACCACATCCAAATTAAAATGGGTTATGATAGGGTGATCCCACAATAGTGGGTTACACTTTTTGACCAAACTTGACATTGAAATGAACATTTTGAACTAATTCTTCACTTTTTGAAACCTATAGCTGTAAACCATGAGGAATTTGAAGATGATGCAAACTAGTGATTTTTGACATTTTATTTGTAGATTTTAAATAATATTTTTTTAAAAAAATTGGAATCAAATTGCATTTCTTTTTCCATTTCCTTCGATAACTAGCTTTTAACAATAAAAAGCATTTTTAAAGAGTGATGTTTTCTATGTAACACACAATTTTTTTTCTATGAAGGATAATTTTATTTTTTTGAATTAAGATTTGTAACTAAAATATCTAGCTCCTTCAATTTGTTTCATAGTGTTTTATTGAATATTTTTTCTTAATTAAGTTTTGAAGTCAAACCAATCACAATTTAGACATAGGTTTACTATATAACACAACTTTTTTTGTATGTATCAAAATTCAATGTTTTTTGTTGGATCAAGGACATCAATACCAAGAGCATAAATATTTTTCAGATTTTTATTTGGTAATATACTATTTTTCCACATTTGCAGAACATAGAGCTTGATTTTCAGTGAAAAACCTGCATTCACAAGAAATAAAAAATAAATATAATAATCAAATTAAATATATTTGAAGTTATACTTTTTGGGAAGATTATAATAAGGAATACATACTTACAAAACATACATTTAAAATGAATTCATTTGATCCCCCAATATGTAAATCAAAAGTGGATTTTTATCAGAATTTTGATAAGTGTAGAGGAGACTCCATTATAGGTATGGTTTAAAACTATCGAGGTTCTATCTAAGGAGGCTTGATCTAATAGGGTTTGATAAAACCCTCTCCAATTAGAATCCTTTAAATGGAACCTTTCATTGCTTAAATCATTATATTTTCTAAAAATATGTGATTTTAGCAAAAAATAGGATGTCCCAGAAAGTGTAGCCAATTATTGTGGCAACACCTGATAAATATATCATCACAAAAAAACATATGAAAGAGGTACTAAGGGATATTATCATTTTGAGAGTTTTTCATGGTGGGATAATATGTGTCTAAAGTTGACTCAATGATTAGATGTAGCAATAGTTCATATAGGAGTATGAATTGAAAGGGATGTGTGTGGTAGTGTTTGGTACCCCACATAATGAGAATTTGTATCCTATGTGGCCTTAAAGTTTTTAAACCCTTGTTGCAAAATTTATGTGGGTGTATAAGAATAATTACAAGAATGCAACTACTCAAGCTTTAATGTGTGTATGTGCCTATTTTACCAAATTATCACAATCATGCCATACTTTTTTGGCACTAATAATTATCACAATCATTACCATACCATGCACTCTTCAGGACATAGCAACCTAGTGGTAGGTGGTGCATTGTTCCTTAGTATTAAAATGGAAACTTTATATGTAACAATTCTTTCAAGATATTAAGCACTTGGAGTTTAGTAAACATTGTGCCTCATTTGGTAAAACTTTGTGAGGTCTCATCTTGCAAATTATATAAGAGTATGAGGTGTGTTGTTTACTAGCTTACATGTGTAGGTATGGGACCATAAAAGTACAAATACCTTAGGTGTCCTAGTACTCCTCTAGTATTAAAAAAAATGTATGTAAATAAATATCAACTTGGGAAAAATTGAAGATATATTTCATTCATACTTTTAGCTTTATAGATCTAATGGCTAGTCTTGGGTGGACACTAGAAAATATAATGAGAGGGAAACAAAGATGTTCTACCTCTACATTTGCATCTACTAAGATAAATTTCCTTCATACTATTATCTTTATAGATCCATGCCCATTCTTGGGTGGACACTAGAAAATATAAATAGATAATTTCCTATTGTAGGCCCATCACACATATACCATGGCATTATACAAATTATCTTTACATTGACAAAGGTGGAAATTCCATGTGGGTTATGCATCATTGTATAAGATTATATGAAGATAACCACATGTGTAATTTTCTTTTGCTTCACCATAAATTATTTTATTTTCACATTTATAATAGTTTCTTGGTGCACTAAGTGACTCATCAAAGCCTATTGAATACCTTGTGTAGTTTGATTTTCTAATTCATCACCATGCTTCTCAACTACTACCTCTTTGCTCTTTCCTTTTACTTTAAATCTATATATCTTGGTATCATCCATCTTTCAGGATTCCTTTTGTATTTGTTCTTACATTTTGAATTCTTCCTTCTACTTTCACTATCCTTGTGCTTCTTTCCCAAAATCTACTTTTGTTTAGATACTACTAGTGTAGAAAAATGTAGTGAAGGTGGTTAGATGTTTAGGGTCCTTGATGGTATCTTTAATGTTGTTGGATTTGTCTCTATACCCTTGGTTTCCAATAATGTTTTATATTCTCTTCTAGTAGCTTCCAAGAGGTTGCCATCCTTTTAATTACTTATTTATTTACCACTCTCTACTTAGTTCTCAATTTGAGATCTTCTAAAGGAATTGAACTTATTCTTTTCTCATAGTAGCTAGCTTAAGTTCTTTGGAAACTTCATCTAATGAATTTTTCCTAATAAATAACTCAATTTTTAAGGCTTATTTTTATTCTATGATACTTTCTTGGATTTATCTATCAACTCATCTAGAAATATTTTGTTTTTTATTAGAAAAGTAAGGTAAGGGCCTTGGTCCCATATAACAAAGTTAAAGCATAAAATAGAGGCCTACTATCCAACTAGTCCAGACAACAAGAAACATAAAAGGCGCACTAGCCTTAATATATATATATATATATATAAGTGGCACATAGGCCTATTGTAAATAGGGAAAAATTCAGATTTAATGTTGAAAACAACAAATTAACTAAACCCTATCAAGCACCATGAAGAAAAAACTAGAATGAAAATGAAAATAAACAAAGGATATGCAAACTAATTTTCAAACTAGACTTGATTGACCTCCATGGCTCTTCTCCACCTGCATGAGAATGCAATATTTTGAAGGTTGATTGTTGGAAGAATGTTGGTTGCTCAATTTAGCAGCATAACATTGACATGGAGATGATAGATGAATGACAATAGATAGAAATTGATGAAAGATTCAAGAATGATTTTGACAGCATAAGAATACTTGAAGAATCAACCCCCTAAATGGCTTATGAGAGAGTTTATTTATAGGAAATGTCTGATTTGGATTGATGGTTGAGATTGGATGTCAATAAGATGTCTTAATCAATGGCCAAAATTGAAAGTTGTAGTATGGACTAGGGTTAGGTCAAAATTAGGGCAAATGATAAAGATGAAGGGCTAAGATTGAATTATAAGATAATTCAATCAAGGGCTGAAATTAAATGAGATGTCAAGAGATAAGATTTGATTTGGAAGAAAAGATTGGCACAGACAAAGAGGTGATAGGAGAAATTAAATAATTAAAATTATTTAATTTAGGTGACCAATGAATAATTAAATAATTAAAATAATTATTTAATTATAGAAGAATATGACAAATGTAATTATTTTAAATTAAATAATGATTTAATTCAAAATTCAAGAGAGTGGACCAAATTAAATAAATAAAATTTATTTAATTTATGAGAGAAGAGGCTAATGAATAATTAAATAATTAAAATAATTATTTAATTATAGTGGATAGTGGACAAAAATTAAATAAATAAAAATTTATTTAATTTTAGAAAGAAGGGGACCTAATTAGTGACATAATTAAATAAATAAAATTCATTTAATTAATCAAGCAAGAAATAAAAGTAGGAATGAATTAATTAAATAATTAAAATTATTTAATTAATAGAAGACATGACTTTAGAAAATAATTAAATAATTAAAAATTATTTAATTAGCAAAGACAAAAGGGGAAATGATAGAGAATTTAGAAATCTCAAGCCTAGGACAATTTTGAGTGTTTACATTTTGCCCCTCTTTGAGATGATGTTCGAGATAATGAGATTTGTGTCGAGTAACATCATTTCAAAGAAGCTAAGGTATGGATAGAGGAAAATGGATGATGATAGAAAAATAGAATGATGATGAAATAAGAATGGGATGATGATGCCCCCTCGAGAGGATAGGCGAGTTGGACAAACATGGGTATGCTCTCGAAATGAAATGATAAGGAGGGACAAGATGAATGACACGTTATGCTGCAAGAAAGTGAACAACCATGATGTTTGATGTAACACTAGACAAGATGCACCAAGGTATAAGGACCAAGGTGACGATGTGTCTTGTGCCCCAGCGTAATACAACCTTGTCTAGATACAAGATATGAATATTAGCTGGAATAAGGCAGACTTGACACAAATGCAAGATAAAAATGATAACACACACAAGCAAGCAAGCAAGCATGCACAAATGACACAAAACAAACAAGGTATTGCCCCTGTCAAGCTGTAAACCGATGACTAATTGATCAAATGACTATAGGGATTTCTTTGTAGGATTTGTTAGAAAGTTGTTAGCAATAAACAATAAAAATAAACGAAACCCAAAGATTTTATGAAACACAAAGGAAGTAAACGAAATAACAATTATACCTGATTGTTGATACCTCCATGATTCCCTTTCGTAATACCTTCTTACTTGCTGGATAGTGTGGCCCTCAGATTTGTTGTGCGAGCAAAATCTGAAAATTGTCTAGTCCTACAACAAGCCTTGAAGGATTTGATATGTCTAAATGCCTATGCCTATTGCCAATGTCTATGCCTAAAACAAATGCCAAAATTGATCAAATGACTATAATAAATCTAAGAATGTAAATGTGAAAGTGTATAGAATGTCTATAATGCCTATGCAAAATGTCAGCATGTGTGTGTGTAATCGAAAAGTGAGAAGAAGATGGCATTTTATAGAAAATGCCATTTCGAATGGATGGACGAGATAAATCAATGATGAGAACCTAGAATGAGTGATCCAGATTAAACCTGAGAATCCCTAATTAGGGTTAGGGAAAAATCCTTAATCGAACGGTCAGAACAAAATCGGATCGACGGTGGAGAATAAATGAGAAAATTAATTAAAGAAATAAAGATTTTCGAAAAATCAAGAAGATAAGATTGTCCGATTTGTGAGATTCGAAAAATCAAGAAGATAAGATTTAGACTAAAGATCAGATTTGGAAAATCAAGAATTTGCCCGATTACTTGATTTTTAGAAGATTAGTTACCATTTTGAATTAAATTAATTCAAAATAATGATTTTGTGAGACAATAAATAATCTTTTTCAGATTAGTTTGATGACCATTTATTTAAAATGAGAGGAATATTAAATTGGCATTAAGATTAATTAATTAAATAAATTAATCAATTTATTTAATTAAGACAATTAGTGACATATTAAATAAATAAATAAAATTTATTTATTTAATAATCGAGAAGAAATATATGAGGGTAATTAAATAAATTAAGAAATTTATTTAATTAAGGGAAGACTTAGACAATTAATGCGTATTTAATAAATAAATAAAATTTATTTATTTAATAATCATGAAGAATCAAAGGACATGAATTAATTAAATAATTGTGAATTATTTAATTAATAGTCGAATGTGGACCAAGGACATAATTAAATGTCTTAATTATGCTAGGACGAAAGTGGTAAAAACGAAGCTTGCAGGCCTAGGTCATTTTTAGGTGTCTACATTCACAAAAAGGATCACTACTAGAATGCTCACTGTAGGGTGGCTCACTACTGGTGGGCTCATTGCCTAAATACAAAACAACAAATTACAAAATGGTCTCACTAACAAAAGTGAACTGATGAAATTGCATCTAAATATGCATGAGTTTAGTTCCAGTTAAGAGTATAATTTCTATTTGCAGTAGATCTGGTCAAGAATCTTTTGCACACCTTCCTTCCACAACCTTTGCACAACCTTCTGCAAAAATAGATTACTCCTTCCTTCACACTATTTTGTCTGTTCACACATTCGTACACTTTTATCTTCTCACACACATCATACTTCTTGCATACTTCTATATGTTCAATCAAAAAGATGTTCTCTATATATATGTTTTCCCATAGAACAAAATAAGTCGGCCACACACAATAGTCTTCTTAAGTCGGCCAAACACCATTTGAATTTAGATCACCACAAAGTATGTCAGCATGAAGAACAACCTTGAAATATTCAATAAGACCTTGCACACTAATGTCAAACCCAAAAAATAAGTCGCACATAAATATCTTTGTAACACATTACGAAGGGACCAAAAATAGGTCATACATAAGATAACATAATTTCCAAAAGATAGCAAACTTTGAATTACATGAAATATATTTTGGAGCTGATGAGAACACCACAACCAAGACCAAATCTTGATTATCATCAATTTCAGTGTCAACCAGAGAACCACAATTTGGAATACAAAAACTTGCAACATGCTATATGAAGTTCCGGATAGAAAGGTTACCCAGAGAAAGCTTTGACCACTGCATCCAACATCAAAATATTAGCCTCCATTATACTACATAAACTGACTTCCATGAATGTCCCAAAAGAAGTACTGCCATATCCGAAGCAAGGATAATATCAATACTATGTAACATCATGGCACTCAATATGATAGATTAAGTTTTTTCATCATCCGAAGCACAACCTTCCAGATCCAAGGTTTTGACATCGATGATAGAAATGCTAAAACATCTTCAGCAACTTCTCAATAAGGAATATGAAATAGTGTTCTATTTAATTAAATAATAGGTGTCCTTGGTTAAGGGAACCTACTATATGTAGGTGTAGATTGGGATTTGGGAGATGAAATTATTGGCTCTTATTTATGGAGATAAATACTTCTTATTTTTGTTGAAATGAACAATACAACTGAAAGGGGGGATGAATCAGTTGTAAAAAATTAAACCTTCAAAACCCTCAATAGTAATCAAATCCACAAGCATTCATTAAACCATTATTCTGTTAGTTTGATTAAACATGAAATGTAGATAATAGAAACTAAAATCACAACACCATGCACAAGAGAACACCAAATTTACATGGAAAACCCAATGAGGGAAAAAACATAGCGAGGATTAGCTCACAATATAAGTAATAGAAAAATTGGTACAAAGGGACGCATTGCTAGAATAGGACACACTATCCAAAAAGCTCATAGCCAGGGCTCACTACCACATAAAGAATACAAGAAGATAGAAGAATAATGTTACACAAAGAAAATAGTTCTCAATGCAACAAGGAGTCCACCAAAATTGCTTGCACACTTTCATAGTCTCACATGAAACATTTTGGATACCTTCAACTAACTTCCTTCAGGAACCCTCACATGAAGTTTGCATTGCTCTACTCAATTTCACATCATGCATTAGTCACATCTATCTTACTTCTTATTCTTTTTCTCTCCCTCTTACATCAACACCATACATATTTATATCAAGCTCTACCTCAAAAACTTTCTCCAATGTTGGCCACTAGCCGTTATACATTCAAATTCAAAATAGGTCAGCACCTAAACAATCCCACAGTGGAAAGGAATGAAAGGTGACCTACATAATTTCTAAATTAGGATCTAAATAGATCCCAACACGCTTCAACACGCTTCCAGAAGCCTCACATGTAGTGTTAAACACAAGGTTGGCGAACACCCATACAAAACACCATAGACATTAAGTACACACTTCCCTAAACCAAGCCAAAAGTTATAGACAACATAATTCCCTTCAATTCAATCCAAAATCATCCACAAACCACTTAAGATTCATCAAACACTTCATCCAAGCTCACATCAACAAATACTTCAACTCAGGACAACTGGTAACCCTTAATTGCATACTGATAAATGTAACTCACACTGTACTACACCAAATCAAGTAAAAACTTGAATAAAGAAAGATAAAATAATTATAAGAAACTTCTCAAATCTCCAAAACCTGAATCCAAATAATGGAGAAACATGGAGCAAATACATTTCTCCCATACCACAAAAAACATTACTGAACAACTAGTTCACACACTGGTGAAAATATCTTGCACTGTACAACAATCCAGAAACCCAAATTTTGAATATAGCAACCTCTAACACCCTTGAATAACTTGTAAGATCCACACAAGCATAACATCAACATAGAAATAACATGAAGCACAATATCGTACCACATTATGAACTCTTGCACAACATAGTTTACTCTGTTTATTAAATTTTCTCAAAAGCACTTGGAAACCAAGTACCAGAGACATCATCTCACCTCATTACTTCATTCCAACTCACCCTCAGAATCTGCAACAAAATCATAGCTCCATGTACTCACAACACTTCCTCAAGGTCTCAACTACCCATTCACAATGTGTTTTCCTCTTTTCCACAATTTTCTCAATATCCTCAACATCTCCATACCATAGTTGACATCAATAACAACACTAGTCAGTAGACTTCTTATTGACATCAATGACAAAACCATCATACTTGTAATAATCTCCCCCTTTTTCATTGATGGCAACACAAGATGTGAAAAGCCACCAAAGACCACACAATGACTCTGAACACACTCTCCCTTTTTTTCAAATTAGATAGCCTACACAACATTCTTGAAACTCTCCCCCTTACAAGAGTCTCATTATCTTTGAAAACAACTTTCTATTTTTCACATGATTCTCTCTCCCTAAGTAGATAACTTATTTTTTCACGTGATTTTCTCTCCCCTTTGACATCAATGGCAAAGGATAATTTTTTTTGCATTTTTCTCTCTTTAAAATTGAACCAAAATTACCTACTCTAAATACTCCCCCTTAGGAGTACACCCAACTAAATTAGCAACATAATGAAAACACATGACACTACCTACTCCCCCGAAGAGGTAGCCACCAACATCAGTCCAAAAAAGAGATAGATCTATACATCCACTGGACAGATGCACCTCCATATGCATCTAGTTCAAGATAGGAGGGGAAATAACCCCCAAATTCTCTCAAAGATACTCAAAATTATCCTTAGGAAGAGCCTTAGTAAATATATCAACAATATGATCCTTTGTAAAAATATACGCAACCTTCACTTCATTCTCCATAACCTTCTCTTTCAAGAAGTGATACTTAATAGATATATGATTTTCCCTTGAGTGCATCACTGGATTCATTGAAATGTTTATTGCACTTGTATTATCACAGAATATAGATATAGGTTCATCATATACAACTCTAATATCCTTCAATGTCTTACTCATCCATAATACTTGTGTACAACATGATGCAACTACAACATACTCATCCTTTGTAGTGGATAAAGAAACTAAATCTTGTTTCTTACTCATCCATGACACCAATTTGAATCCAAGAAAGAATGCACCACCACTTGTACTTTTCATTTCATTAACATAACCAGCCCAATTTGCGTCTATATAAGCATTCAATGTGAAATTAATATCCCTGCGATACCACAGCCCATAATCTGATGTGCCTCTTAAATATCTGAATATTCTCTTCACTACTGCAACATGCGTTTCTTTAAGATCTTCTTGAAATCTAGCCACAAGACAAACTGCATGCATGATTTCCAGTCTAGTCGTAGTCAAATATAACAGTCCACCAATCATAGATCTATACTTGCTCTAATCATCCTTAGGTGAATCATCATTTTTTCTCAATTTACAACTACTCACCATAGGAGTACATATCAGTTTGGAGTCATCCATTCCAAACTTCTTCAACATCTCTTTTACATACTTAGACTGTGAAATGAAAATCCATTTATCTATTTGATTGATTTGTAGCCCAAGAAAGAAATTCATCTCCTCAAGCATTGACATCTCAAATTCTTTCTGCATTTCTTCAACAAATTTCTTACACATAGCCTCATTTCCACCAAAGAGAATATCATCTACATATACAAATACTATCAATATTTTGTCTTCATCAAATTTTAAGTAAAGATTACTATCTACGAAGCCCTTATTGAATACTTGTATCAATTACCTGCCCAATCTCGCATACCAAGCTCTGGGAGCTTGCTTCAAACCACATATTTCCTTCTTCAACTTACATACCATATCTGGTTGATCTGACAACTGAAAACCTTTTGGTTGTTCCATGTAAACTTCTTCTTGCAATTCTCTTTTTAGAAACATATACTTCACATCCATTTGATAGAACTTAAAATATTTATGTGTTTCAAATTCCAAAAACATTCTGATAGCTTCTATCCTATCCATAGGAGAAAAAATATCCTCAAAATCTATACCTTCTACTTGTGAGTAACCCTTACACACAAGTCTTTCCTTGTTTCTTACTACTTCTCCACTCTCATTCAGCTCATTCCTGAATACCTACTTAGTTCCAATTATGTTCTTGTTTGTCAGTATAGGGACCAATTCCCAAGTCCAATTTTCCTTTATCTACATAAGTTTTTCTTTCATTTCCTTCATCCAATGATCATCCTTACATGCTTCACTCACTTATTTAGGTTCAACTTTAGAAAGTAAACACAAATTTAACTCAAATTCAACAGCTTTTCTTCTTATCAATACATCTTATCTCCAATGATCTTATCTTCAGAATGATTATTTTACACATACTTAGGGGTTTTAGGGGCCTTCTCTGAGGCTTCTTCCGCTTCACTCGGAACTTCTTTTTCATCATCTTTTTCTTCTACTTCTTTGCAATCAGGTTCATCTGACACATATCCATCTATTGCAATATAATTCTTCTTGTTTTCATCAACTTTAACATTTTCACTTTCAACTATCTTTCTCAACCTTTTGTTGTAACATCTATAAGATTTGCTTCTAATAGAATATCCAAGGAAGATACCTTCATCATACCTTGCATCAAACTTTCCTAAGTTTTCTTCTTCTCTTTTGATGTAACATTTAAATCCAAACACACTAAAGTACTTCACAGTAGGAATCCTTCCATACCATAGCTCATAAGGAGTCTTTGTGTTGTTATCTTTAGCTTGAAATCTGTTAAATATGTAAACAAAAGTATGAATAGCTTCTCTCCAATAGAATTTTGATAGATTTTCCTCTTTCATCATATTCCTTGCAGCTTCTTGAGCAATTATGTTTTTCCTTTCAACAACTCCATTCTGTTGAGGAGTTCTAGGGGAAAAAAAATGCCTCTTTATTCCTTGAACTTCACAAAACATGTTAAACTCATTAGAGGTGAATTCACCACCTCTATCAAACCTCAATCATTTTATTTTAAAATCCATTTCATTCTCAACCATAGCTTTAAATTTCTTGAATTTATATAATACATAATATTTTTCTCTAAGAAAAGTAACCCATGTCATTCTAAAATAATCATCAATCAAAAGAATAAAGTACCTATCACCTTGTAGACTTCTCACCCTTGTAGCACCACAAATATTTGTATGCACTAATTCTAGTAGTCTAGTAGTAGATTGTTCCTTTCCCTTAAAGCTACTCCTTGTTTTTTTTCCAAATTGACAACTCTCCCAAATAGCATTGATAGGTTTTTTTATTCTAGGTAAATCTCTCACTCCATGACCCAAACTAATTCTTGCCAAATTATCAAAATTCATGTGACACATCCTTTGGTGCCATAACCATCATTAATATGTGACATAAAGCAATGACCGGGGTAGATAAACTTCAGTATTGGCATAAGGTTTTAGATAGAATAAAGTCTAGAATCCTATCATGGAAAGCAAGGTGGTTGTCCTTCTCTAGCCGTGTCCTACTGGTAAAGTCAGTGTTAGCAGCCATTCCAAACTATTTCATGGTCGTATTGAAGGCCCCAAGAGGTAATGTGCAGAAAATTGAAAGGATTATTGAAAATTTCTTGTGGTGAGAGAATATGGATGAAAAAAATAAAATTCCATTGGTTTCCTTGGAAAACATGTGCATGAATAAAAATAGTGGAGTAGGTATGCATAATCTGTCTACAAGAAATTTAGTTTTGGGAGCTAAGCTAGTATGGCATATGTATCAAAAACCAAATTGGAAGTGGTGTTCCCTAATGTATTCTAAATATTTGGATGATGACAACCCAGCTAGAATTTTAACTATCTCAAATCCACCCTCTAGTTCAGTCATGTGGAATTTTTTGGTAGCTTGTAGGGAGGTTATTATTCCATATCTGACTTGGGAAGTTCATAATGGGGAAAGCACACAATTCTAGAAAGATTCTTGGAATGGATTCCCCTCATTGGTTTCAAATCAAGACTTACTTCCAGTTGAGCAAGTTGCCTCAGCCTTATGGGGTAGTAAACTGAAGGACTATATTGAAAGAGTTGAGCATTCTTCAGGGAAAGTTGTTTGGAAATTCTTGAGGAGTTCACTTTTAAAAACCTAATTAGGAAAATATGTTTTACACAGTGTTACAAGAGAGGATTGTGTATTTTTCAGGAGGATCAGATAAACTAATTTGGGCACCTTCTAAGGATGGGAGCTACATAGTAAAACAAGGTTACAAATCCCTTACAACAAATGTGGTTCAAAATCAGTCTCATAGAGCATACTCATTTTGTTGGAATTTAATGATTTTTCCTAAGGTGGGTAGATTTACATGTCTTTCCATTTGCAAAAGAATTCTAACAAGTGACAAGCTAAGTAAGTTAGGATTTGTGGAACCTTTCAAGTGTGTGATTTTTCAACAAGTTAATGAATATGTAGACCATCTTTTTGTGGAGTGTGAGTGGGCTCAAGAATGCTGGCAGTTCATTAAATGCAAGTTGAATGTGTCTTTTCCATTGCCTTCTTCTTTATGGGATTTTTTTACTACCTAGCCAATATTGTTCAAAACCTCTTTCTTTGCCTGCATATGGAGAGTTGCTCCTCCTCTTGTAATCTAGAGTTTGTGGTGAGAAAGAAAGAAACAAATCTTTAGACAACAATCCTAGACGATCAATCAGATTAAGAATAAGATTGAACAATCTATCTTAGAAGTAGTTAATCTTTTGTTCAAACTCATAATCTTTTCTTCATTGTTCACAAGTTGGGATAATTGGATTCTTCAAAATTGGGAATCCATATCTTTTCCTTTCAAAGGTAATCAAATGGTTTCCTTGCAGTCAAAAATTGATAGAAGACACGTCCAATGACAACCTCCTACAAAAGACTTTATGAAGCTTAATTTTGATGGTTCTTCAAGAGGAAAACCAGGTGTATCAAGTGCAAGAATAGTTATTAGGGATTGGAAAGGCACTGTGTTAGCAGTTAAAGTCGTTCATTTTATAAATAGCACTAATAACATAGCAGAGGTTCAAGCAGTGCTTCAAGGTCTATAGCTAGCAAAATCCATGAATATTCACAAGTTGCACATTGAAGGTGATTCTCTAATTGTAATCAATGCTTGTAAAGAAAAATCCATTCACAATTGAAGACTTTCGTATATGTTGGAGAATGCTTGGAAAATAATGGACTTTTTTTCAGAAGTGCAAACTTCACACACATACAGAGAAGGCAACAAATTGGCTGATAAGGTGGAAAATATGGGATGTGATGGTCAAAAATTAGAGATAGTACGACACTAAAAGATTGCAAAGTTTTTTCCCCAATTGCTAGAACTTGCAAGTGTCGAAGGTAATTAAAGCATACCTTTGCATCTAAATAGGACATGGTGATATAAAAGTGGGTGATATGCATGGAAAATCTTGTTGAGCTGACCTAGTAGCTAGGATGGGAAATGTTGAGTCATCTTGCACAATTTAGCTAGTTTATGATTGATGATACATTCGATCGACAAAAATATTAATAAATGATTAATGATTACAATTTTATTGTCACTAGCACACCGATGAATTTGAAAGGCACTACTCCAGATATTCTTATGGCAATCATGCCCAATATTGGACATGTGTTGCTTGTGTCATTTTTTTTCTTAATATTTGTTTTCTTGTAGGTACACAAAACTATGATGTTTAGGAGTGTGACACAGAAAGAGGAGATGGGAGAGAAAGCTTCACATGATCCATTTTAGGTTTTCATCTATGGGGAATTTAATGGGCTCGCCTTCGCGTGAGAAAAAAATATTCCTTTCTAATTACAAACAAGATTTGCACATGTCTTATTGGCTATAAAGGGAGGTGGTTGTTAAGTAGCATTCATTCAAAGGATTGTGTTATATCATTCTATGAAGTAGTCTGGATGTGGAGAGGTGGCAAGATGGATTTCAAACCCTAGAACTACAAAGTATATATGGTGGTGCAACCATGGGAGTTTCCTTTTGAAGAGTATTTATCCCATGACTATCTGAAGGTGATGTTTAATTTGAATTTCCCCAAGGTTGAGGAAGTTGTTCACACAGTGCTTGGTGTGGAGGTGACAAGCCCACGTGCAAGGTGAATAATCTTTCCTTCATAGGTTCTCTCTATTTTTCTCTCAAATATAATGGATTTGTTGTAATCTTATGGGGAGCTAGTGTTAATTGAGGAGCAATTTTTCAAACCCCAATTTCTTCAAAATAATGCTTTGTTAACTGCAACCCAAAGCTATAATGTGTTTTTGGGGATGGGGACATAGGAGGCTTGTTTCCAAGGTACTTTATCACACACCATCATGGGTTTGAAGAAATTTATGATTTCATCAAATTGGCTCTGCAATACAATAGTGATAGTAGATTATTGAATGCATTAAGAAAGAATTGTCACAGGGTTTGTGTGAACATGGATATGGCCATAAAGGAAAATTATTACGCTATCTCCTTCCTTAAATCTCAATCCCAACATTCCCCCATTAATCTTGTTGATAAGAAGAGTCAAGGGTTTTCTTTAGGCTCAAATGCAGGTCATGCAGAGGGGGAGGTAGCCTGTGGTAATGCAGTTAATGTGAATACGAGAGGAAAGGGTCTAATCGCTCACCCACGACTAGCTTGGGGAAATCAACAAGACAATGCTCTTCCTATAGGTTATGGATCCTATGTGCATGGGGAGCAAGTTCTTTTTGTTCCAACTACAAAAGGTGGTCCTGCTGCCCATGACAACCAAGTCTTGGAGATTGAAGGAGCTCAAGATGAAAATTCTATGCAGGTGGTTCATAGGGTATAATAGTGAAGTTTTTGAAAAAAAAATTTGAAATTTTTCCATATTCTTGGGTCTTCTCATTTGATGGAAGGTGGATATACAATTTTTTCCATGCTTTCTTCTAATGATATGCAAACAACATGATGGCAATCTTAAGAATTTTGATCTCCTGTACACTATAATGATGTTTAAAAGAATAGCTTAGAGGAAATTTTGGATTTTGAAAATCCATATGATATATCATGCAATCCTATGTACTATCTTATTTTATAATATATATAAATATATAGGCCTTGTGCCTTTTACTCAAAAAAAATAAAAAATAAAAAAAATAGAGAAAATTGGAGAAAATTTAATTGTTCAATTTTTTTTGAATTAACATGAATTATACATTTATTGTTATTCAATTACTTCATTCCTTTAGTCTTAGTGATAGAACACTAGATGTTCTAATGTGGAGGATGTACCCTTGTAGGAGCTACCTCATTGGGGAATAGGTACGTGGTGTATGAGGATAGTATGATGGTAGTGCATATGAGAGGTCTTCAAGCACATCCACCCACCCTTGAGAGTTCTTTACGATATTCAAATAATAAAATTAACTCTTGTCCCTTGATAGATGGTTTTGATGCATCCATATAGTATATATATCAAGGTTTTATGTACCAACATGCACCTACATAAAATTTTCTTCCACCTAGTGGTGCTAGGAGGAGAAAAATAATCACCTAGATATTTTCATAATCTCTTGGGAGACCTTTTTGGAGAGGTTTTATTCATGCTACATTCATAACCATTACAAGCCAAGATATTTAGATGAGTTTTGTGAGCTTAGGTAGATTAGCATAATTGTGGACCAATATGAGAATCTCTTCTTTGAATTTAAGCATTATGCAAGATTAGTTGAGGATGATCCTAGATGCTAGCATAGTGCTTTGTGAGAGGTTTCAATGCCTAATTAGTGGATTTGTTCATTTTTTCACCCAATAGCCTTAGAAATTGTTGTAAATAAATCAAAATTGATCGAGGAAAATATGGAAAAAAGACTTGGTGGTTAGATAAGAGTGTGGGAGGTGGTTCTTTCTTAGCTAAGATCAAGGGTCATGGGTTCTCAACCTCAACCCAGTATATCTTTTAGGACACCTTCAGAAACTTCTATGGTTTTTTAGCATTAGCAATAGAGATAGAAGCCTCCACAAGCCCCTTACATTTGAAAAGGTTATGGAGGGAATTTTTGCAAAGATCATAGATTGTGACATGATAATAACTTCTAGTTTAGACAACCAACATAGATTGATTATCATAGTTCTAATCACATGAGCTTTTTGTAGCTAAGTATACCTTCTTCAACTTCAACTAAAGTTTGGGGACCATGTTTTTCTTATGGCTAATAATATCACTTTGTGATGTCTTTCCCTTAGAATTCCATTGCAGTTGGTAGTCAAAATTCAACAACTTCAAATCTAACAATGGGGGATATTGGTAGGTCTCATAGAGTGTTTGTGATAAAGGAAAATCATCAAGAATAGTATCAAGGTATAGTTGTGGAGACCTCCATTTTTTTTATATGATTCATGCTTCTATATTTTTTTATTCTAGTGCTTCATATTATTTTATCTCCCCATCCTTGGTAGTGAATTTTTGCTTGTAATACTGAGGAAAAATTATAAGTGGTAGGCTGAATTAGCTACTAGTGCTAAGGTGGTTGTGGACACCCTTGTGCATGGTCATGTGTTATCTTTAGAAAAATTCACAACCACCATCAATTTGTGCATCCTAACTTTGGTATACTACAAGAATGTGCTTCATATGGATTGGTTATAGGCTCATCAAGTAAGCATTGATTGTTAGCATAATTTAATAGAGTATGGTTGATCTTGGTCAATAAGTAACAGTAATTTTTTTAGTGGCTAATATTTGCGAATTGGCTAATATTTGAAATTTGGAAATTAAAAATTGGCTAATAGTTTGAGCTATAACGTGACTTGGATCACCATATTTTTTTAAAAAATTATTTTTCTTATTTAAATTGCCAAAGCATTTATTTTATTATAATTTCTATCTAAATTTTTTTCCATAATATTCGATATACGACTAGATTAGATTCGCCTATATTTTATATGTTATAGTAGAAATCTATATTAATTTGCTAATAGTATATCATAATTATTAGTTGATTTAGGGCCATATTTCTAATATTTAATTTCCAATTGATTCACAATAGAATCTAATGGTCCTAGTTGTATTATGTGAGGTAAAATGTACCTGTGATTTGTAATGCTTATGGGGCCTTAAATAGCTTTTGGATCATTGATCTTCTAAGATCAATGATCCAAAAGAAATTTTAGGTCCCATGAGCATTACAAATCATAGGTACATTTTACCTCATTAAATACAAGAATCGTTAGATTATATTTTAAATCAATGATGATAAGTAAATATTATAGTCTACCCCTTAAACCCATCAATAATTTCCACCCTCAAGCCCCTAATTTTCCATTAAAAAAAAAATAGATTGGAAGGTTACACCATCATAATTAATGAATTTTCTTATTATTTCCAATATTTCCAATATATAGTGATGTAAAAAAAATCCAATAAAGTTAATATTTTTTTGATTCGCCTATAAAAATTAAATATTTTTTCCCAAAAAAATGAAAGATTCACCAAGATTTTATATCTTTTTTAGAGTTCTTCAAGTTATCACTGATGAGTAGAGTTAGTAGGGCTTCAAATTCTCATATCACTTCACATGATTATGACCATGCAATTGAAATAGAACATTAAAAAGGGGTGTCAATTGTTTGCTATCTTAGTGAGTGATATGTTAGAGGATGAGTGACATGAGGTGTCTCTTAATGATCATCCCCTTACAATTTTTTTCAATGTTTTCAAGTGATATTCCTAGTATGATACCAAAGAAAGATGTAGATTTTTGTATTAATCTTGTTCTAGAGGAAAAGCCCATCTCTTGTGTGCCATATTGTATGACCACTTAGGATCTCAATGAGATGTGTTTGAAATTGGAAGAAATGTTGTAGAAGGATCATATTCATCCTAGTGTATACCCTAGGGGTGTACCAATTATCTTTGTTAAAAAATGATAGATCCTTTCCCTTGTGCGTTGATTATTAGCAGTTGAATAAGGTGGTTGTGAGGAATCAATATCTTTTGTTGAGGATTGATTATTTGTTTGTCTAGATAAAGAGAGATAGAGTATTCTCTAAGATTGACCTGAAGTCTAGATACCAACAAATTTTCATTTTTGAGGTGAACATTCATGGAACAATATTTTTTTCTCATTATGGACACTATGAGCTCATGGTAGTTTCATTCAATTTTATGAATGTTCCTTCAATATTTATGATTCTAAAAAATGGAGTATTCTATAATTATCTAGATCCATTTTTCTTATATTTCTAGATGATATTTTGATTTATTTTAGGATATGGAAGAGCATAAACTCTAGTTGCACTAGGTTTTTAGGTTTTTGTGTGAGAATCATCTTTATGGAAACTTGGAAAAGTGTTGACTATTTCAATCAAATCCTTCAGTATTTATGATTCTAAAAAATGGAGTATTCTATAATTATCTAGATCCATTTTTCTTATGTTTCTAGATGACAATTTTATTTATTTTAGGATAATGGAAGAGCATAAAGTCCACTTGCACTAGGTTCTTAGGTGTTTGTGTGAGAATCATCTTTATGGAAACTTGGAAAAGTGTTGATTCTTTCAATCAAAGGTAAATTACTTTAATCGTGTTATATTTGGAGAAGGATCTTAGTTGATACCTCAGGTATTCAAGCTATTTTGGATTGGCCAACAGTCATAAATATTTTTGAGGTTTGTAATTTCATGGGATTGGAAGGTTATTATAACATATTTTTTAAGGACTTATCTAGAGTGGATTGCTTCTTTTCAAATAAAATAGATGAATTTTGTGTTGGGAAAATATGTCTCAACCTTGCAATTATATAAGGTTTATTGTTGATAGGATGTATTTAAGATAACTATGCTAGTTACACTAATAGGTGTAATCTACTGTGGGAGCACGAGTTGGAGCAAAATGTGAGTTTGTTAAAAAAATCATTTAAAATATATTAAATTACCAACTACATTAAATTAAAAATATATTGTAAATCTAGACCATTCATCATTAGGTCTCAGATCCGATGGTAGATATTTTCTTGGCTTGTTTTTCCCTAGAAGGTAACCCTATTTTATGACGGTGTTGTATTATAGCTAGGTAGTGTGTGATGTATTATAAGAGTTTGATAGCAAACATGTTGCCTCTAGATCTCTAGTTGGTGATACTCCTATGAGAAGCTTGCTCTACAATTATATTGTAATCTTTATGATTTCTAAATAATATATTGGGCAGCTTTTGGAGTGGGTTTTTTCTCCTGAAAGGGTTTTCCCCACATAAATCACTATCTCTTGGTGTATGTGATATTTATATTTATTTATGTTTAATTTTTGTAACTGTTGAAAATATCTATAATTTTTTGCATTATTCTCATCTCAAGATTAGTGTAGGAAGTTGTTCCACTACCTTATATTCCTTACAAGTGGTATCAAAGCCTGATCACCTTTGGTTTTAGTTGTGGTTTGTTGGGTTTTTTGAACTAATCCATATTTGAGTGGGAGCTTATGCAAAAGATACTTTGTGATCATGTTGTAGGAATTTTTAGATGGCAAGTTCATCAAGGAGAATAGAGGTGGATAAAATTTTTGGAAATAATTTTGAGATGTGGAAGTTGAAGATGGAAGATCTATTGATAGATCAAAATCTGTGGAATGATATTGATGAGAATGTTTCAAGACCTACAAATCCTACTTTGGCTAATCAATATGATGTTATGGACCTTAAATCGAAGGGTCTAACAAATTATGCTTGGAAGACTCTATTTTAATCAATGTCCATGAAGAGACCTCTATAGAGAAACTATAGAAGAAACTTGGTGAGATGTATCAAGCCAAATCTTTAGTGAACAAGATTTTCTTGAGGAATATGTTGCAAGTATGAAGGTATTATCATTGATGTCAACAAGCTTGTGTTGTCATTGGCGACAGTTGTGCAGTGGTTGAGAGAGGTTGTTGCTTTGATTATTTCCATTATGTTGTCATCAGTTAATTTACTGGCATTAACCTTTGGTGTTACTTTGATAAGCTTATGTTCATGATTGTGGTAGTGATAAAGATGTCGAGGATATTGATAAAATTGATAAAATGAGGTATTCTGGTTTTTCTTGTGTGGTTTGGATATGTTGGATAGAGGTTTTCAAAGTTTCTATATCCTTAATTTTGGCTTCTAGATCGATGGTTAGAGGAAGTTGTGTTCACCAATGTGTAAATTGGATTTGTAGTGTTGCTTATAGAGGTGTCTAGGAGAAAAAAAATTATGTGTTTCTCCACAATTGTTCTTCAGGTCTTGCAATTCTAAAGATATGTTGATGGTGTTGATCCCTTGCTTGTGTCAAGAGGATTTATGGTTCGATGCTCTTAAAGATGGTTTTTATAATTGTAGTGTTTGGAAATGTAGTTTGAGTGTACTAGACGGTACATTCTGAAGGAGTTTGATAGATTTTAGGATGGTAGAGGAATATTCTAGATAGTGATGAAGCATAGTGTGTGGTTAGCAAGTTGTATTTGTATTTGAGGAAGCATGTAATTCAAAATTTAATGGTACTTGGATGGGTAACAGTTGACCTAGTTTTTACACTATATTCAAAGATGTTTAAGCATTAATGAAAGTGTAGTGTGGCATGTGAGGGTTAATTTGGTTCCTAGTTAAGTTTTGTATTGGTCCACTTTCATTCCTATCCACTGCGGGAATGCTTAGTGTCAACCTATTTTGAATTTGTAAAGTGTAAGGTCAGTGTATCCAACTTGAAGATTTTTTCAAGTTGTGGATGGTATAAATGCAAGATGAATTGATGTGAGATGGTGTGTGGAATAGAGTTTAGCATTATGATGTAAAGTTAAGTGTGGAAGTATGAAATGCAGTGTGAGCTATAATGCAAGATTGTTGAATGCAGTGAGTTGAGGTATCTTGATCTCTTGAAGACTAAAAGTGTTGTTGAAGCGATTGTGGTGGAGTCTATGTTGTATTGAGATCATGCTTTTTGTGTAATATTCTATCTTTCTTTTTTCTATTCCTACAGTGAGCCTAGGTTGTGAGCCTTTTTGGAAAGTCTATCCTATTATGGTAGTGAGCCTCTTTGTACCATTTTTGCAATTACTTATATTGTGAGCTAATCCTCACTATGGTTTTTCCCTTCTATGGTTTTCCATGTAAATTTTGTGTTCTCTTGTGTATGGTGTTGGTTGTTTCAATTTTATTATCTACTTTTCATGTTTAACATTATAATAGATTAAGGGTTGAATAAATGCTTGTGGATCTAATTATTTTTGAGGATTTTGATGTTTTAATTTGGTACAACTTATTCACCCCCCCTCTCAGTTGTCTTGCTCATTCAATAGAAGAAAGTGAATTCCTTCAGAATGGAAGAGGGTAGACAAATTACAGACCACCAAGAAGCATTCAATATGTTGGTGGCTCAATTGGCATCAATTGTTGTCAAAATGGATGAAGAGGAGAAATGTTATATATTGCTTTGTTCTTTGCTTGATTCATAAGATTCTCTTGTTATGGTTATTGGTAGTACTGTTATCTTGAAGACTGAAGATGTGATAGGTTATTTTCTCTCTAAAGAGATGAGGAGAAAGGTATCCGTTAGTGCCAAGGATCCCCTAAATTTTCATGGAAGAATTAAGTAAAAATGGAAGAATAATGAGGAGATTGATAAATCCATGTACAAGGGGAGATCCAAATCTCTTAAAGAGTCTAAAGTTATTTGTTGGAACTGCAGTAAGATTGTACATATTCGTAAGGACTAAAAAGAAGAAAAGAAGAGAAAGAAGAGATTTTATTTTGATTATGAGTCTTAGAAGGAAGATGGTGATGTATCCATTGCATAATTGGTAACTCGTGTAGGCAATGATGCATGGTTAATTGACTGAAGTGCATCTTTCCATATGACCTCTAATAGAGATTGTTTTTCTGAATATGAATAATGTTATGGAGATTAAGTGAACTTGGGTGATGATTCATGTTTAAATATTGTTGGTTGTGGTAAAGTTAGAATCAAGTTTCCTAATGTAGAATAAAAAGGATTAATAGTGTGTTGTATATCCCTAAATTAGCATGAAAGTTGTTATCTATGATTAAACTAATAGATGTAGGTGTGCAGGTAGTATTTTTGATGTAGTATGCAAGATGGTTAGAGGTGTTATGGTGAGTGCTAGAATTTTTTAGATATGGCACATTGTATAAGCTTGATGTGCACACTATTAAATACAATAGTGCTTCTATGAAAATCAAGTCTATGGCTACTTTGTTGAAGGAGGTGAGGGTTTCTTCTTTAGTAGATGATCCTGGCTTATGGGTACCCAAGGGCGCTCTTTCTTTTGAATCAATGTTACCTATAGAGAAAACTATGTTATGGCACCAGAGACTTGGCCACATTGGAAAAAAGGGTCTAAGGAGCTTGAAAAATAAAAACCTTTTTGAAGGGTTTTCTAATTGTAATCTTAAGCTTGATTTATGTGAGTATTGCATTTATAGAAAACAAAATTATGTTCAATTTTACATGAGTTCTCATAAATCTTGTGGTGTATTGGATCTTATTCATTTTGATGTGTTTGATTCTATATATGTTCATTCAATTAGAAAATCCACATATCACATTTCATTTATTGATGATTATAGTAGGAAATGGGTATATTTTCAAAAGAGTAAATCTAAAGTTTTCAGTTGCTTTAAATAATTTAAAGAAATGTTTGAGTTGTAGACTATAAGGAAAATAAAATATTTGAGGACTAATAATGGCAATGAATTTTTCTTGAATGATTTTGATAGTTTTTGTAAGTATTATGGTATTCATATACAAAATACAACTTTGTATTCTCCATAGCAGAATGGAGTTATAGAAAGAATGAACAAGAAACTAATGGAGAAGGCTAGGAGTATGTTGACTAGTGCTGGTCTATAATAAAGGTTTTGGGTTGAATTTGTTTCCACTTCTTGTTACCTAATTAATAGATCTCCTACATCAACTCTTATTGATAACACTTACAGAGGCATGGTCAGGTCATAAGCATTCATTAATACATCTTAGAGTTTTTGGTTGTGAGGCATATGCACATGTGCCAAAGGAGAAGCAAACAAAGTTGGAGAACAGAGCTATGAAATGTATCTTCATCATATACAATTATGGTGTGAAAGGATACAAGCTTTGGGGTCCTATTGTACAAAAGTTAATATATAATAGAAGTGTTATTTTAGAGAAACTAAGCCTTCTTTTATTATATTGCAGCCAAAAAAAATTAAATAAGAAAATTTAATTTAATTTTAGTCTACACCTAAGAAAGTTGATTTGAGGCTTGTGGATAGACAAAAATTTGAGGAGAGATCATCTATCTCAGCTTGTTCATAGGTCAATAAGGCATAGACAACCACTTGAAAGGTATTCACTTGATGATTGGAGGTGTATTTTTTCTTTTGAATACTAACATGGATGAACACATATTGTAGAAGAGGCATTAGGTATGAATGATGCAAAATCTTGGAAGATTGTTATGGATGAAGAAATGGAATCTTTGAAAAATAATGATAATGGGATATTGTACCATTTCTTGAAGAAAAGAAACATGTTGGTTACAAATGGGTGTTCAAGAAAAATATTGGTTTATATGAAGGTATTGAGAAGTACAAAGCAAGGTTGGTTGCAAAAGGTTACTCTCAAGTTGAGGGTGTTGATTATGGTGCGATATTTTCTCCTATTGTAAAAATGACATCCATTATATTGTTGCTTTCTATTTTGGTTGCTTATGATCTAAACGTTAAGAAAATTAATTTGAAAACTACTTTCCTTCATGGTGACTTAGAGGAGGATATTTATATGACACAACTAGAGCACTATGTGGTGAAATGTAAAAGTAAATTGGTTTGCAAATTGAAGAAATCTTTGTATGGGATAAAAGAGAGTCCTAGGATGTGGTACTATAAATTTGATACATATGTGTTGAGTTTGGGATTTGAGTATTCTAAATAAGATCATTGTGTTTATTATAAAATTGAAGGTGATCATTTATAATTTATTGAATTATATGTTGATGATATGTTATTTATTGGCAAAGGGAAATGTATGATTCCAAAACTAAAGTTTCAACTTGTAGATAAATTTTAGATGAAGGGTCTTGGTGCATCTAGACACATTCTTGGGATGGAAATTCAAAGAGATAGAGTGAAAAGAAAGCTATGGCTTGGAAAAATTATGTCAATTCAATTTTATAGAGGTTTAACATGCAGGATTGTAGACCATTGTGTGTTCCTTTTTTAGTTGGAACAAAGTTATCTACTTTAGATTGTCCAAAATCCCCATTAGAGATGGAAGAGATGAGTAGAGTTCCTTACTAGAGTGCATTTGGAAGTTTGATGTATGTTATGGTTTGTACTAGACCAGACATTGCCAAGTAGTGGGAGTTCTTTCCAGATATATGTCTAATCCTTGTAGAGTTTATTGGGATGCAATTAAAAGAGTCTTCCGATATTTACATGGTACCTCAAAGTATTCCTTGTGTTATCATAGTAATTCTATTGAAGATGATATTTCTCTTGACATTCATGGTTATGTGGATTCAGAATGGGCAAGTGATGTAGTATAAAATTGACCAATTCTTATGTGTTTACTTTATTTGGTGGTGCAATTAATTGGATGAGTAAGATACAAGATATGGTTGCTTTGTCCACTACTGAATCTGTGTATATGGCAACTAATCATGCTTGTAAAGAATCCATTTGGCGTAATATATTGTATTCAAATATTGGAATAAAAAAAGATGCAGTGATGAAGATGGCATTCGCGCGGCTCTGGGTGTAGGTGCTCGCGGCCATTCCGGCCTGAGCTGCATGAGGCGAATACTGTATGCATGTCTATGTTTCCTTTGGATTGATGATCTTTGCTTTGTTTTCTATCTAGGGGGGTTCTTTTGCGGCTTGTTCTGGAGGGTGTGTCTACCATTCATTGGTTTCCTTCTTCGTTTACCACTGGTGCGAGTGTTGGGGAGGCTCTGATCGGCGTTCAAGGTGGTTATGGTCTTTGTGCAGTCTTGGTTTGTGGTAGCGCTGGGGAAAGGGGCTGGGTGAAGCTGCTTTTACCTCTCATTTCATATTTTCGTTGTCTTGTGGTGGAGTGGAGCTAATCAGTCATCATTCCCTTGGGTTGTGGGGGTTGCAGGCTGGTCTAGCCTATGTGGTCTTCATTTTTCGGGCTTTGGTGCTGCAATTGATCCCAGTTGCATTTCCTTAGTACTTCCCTCGTAAGAGGTTGGCTTGGTTGGGGGCCTTTTGAGCCAGTCCTTAAGAGTTGAGTTCGGCCCCACAGGGGGTTGAGACTTTTTTGAGGCTTTGGTTTGGGGTGTGCATGCCCGTTGAGGGCTCTCTTTGGCTTTGATGGAGTTCGGGGACTCATTTGGGGCAAACCCTAAGTTGGATGTTCGAGCGGCAGTTGGCTTGAAACCCGTGTCGCAGGGTGAGAAAATTTATGATAACAACCTCTTTTCCTCAAATCCAGAGATGACTGGGATGGGTTTGTCTGGGGGGCCTTGGATCCTGAAGATTAATGGTTGTTTGGAAAGGTGCAAAGAGAGGCCGAATGTAGTAATTCCAATGGAGATGTTGGCAGAGGATATTGATTATTACTCATGACATTCCTTGTACTGTAAGTTTCTAGGAATGAAAATCTCGCTGCAATTTTTGGAGGCCTGGGCCCAAAGGACTTGGTTGCCAGAGGGGGAGATGGAGATCAAGCTCTTGGAAAACAATTATTTAATGGTTACATTTGACTGTATGGCAGATCGAAATAAGATTTTTGAGGGGGGGCCTTACTTTTACAACCAGGTGGGCTTGTTTGTTAAGCCTTGGCAGGCAGGCTTCAACCCGGCGGAGGAGCTTCCGAGTTGGGTTCCAGTGTGGGTTTGTCTTTTGAGGCTACCAGTCGAGTGTTGGCGAGATGATGTGTTGTACTTATTAGCCTCGAGGCTAGGGAAACCGGTTGGTTCGTCACAACAGATGCAATTCAAGAAGGTAATGACTTATGCCAAATTTTGTGTGGAAATAGACTTAAGTAAACCTTTGCCAGATTCTATAGAAGTGTCTACAGGAGAGTGTTCATGGGTGCAACAGCTTGATTATGAGACTTTACCCTTTCAATGTTGTTTTTTCCATGAGTATGGCCACCTCCAGCGGAGATGCCCAAAGGTTAAGCCTTTGGAGGCTCCAGCTTCTCAACCTCCTCGTAATCCGCCTAGGCTGGATAAGGGTAAAGGTCCTATTCAGGGTGATGGTGTCAAGGTTGATGGTTTTACTCCTGTTAGAGCACGTAATAGAAATAAGGGACAGAAAAGGACTCTAAAGGAAAGGCAGGATGAGGATATTTTTAACAGATTTGAGGTACTGGAAGATCTTAGCCAGCAAGAGGTGAACTCTAGACTGCTAGATTTGAATCAAGAGGTTCTGGAAGGTGAACAACAAGGCCCTCCTATTGTGGTAGTGCAGACTCCCCAGCAAGTGGGGTGTTTGGGCTTGCCAAGTTCTGAGCAGGAAGGAAAAGGTCTTGGGTAGGTAGGGTCCTACTCAGAGGTGATTCTGGCTTTGTAGGCAGAGGAAACTCTACATCCGGTAACTGATCAACGGATGGAGGCTCAAGAAGATTCAGGGTGTGTTGCAAAAGCAGGAAAGGACAGTGAGGCTAAGGCTCACCTCTCACAGAAAACAGGCATGGTGGGGAGCAAGAACAATAAGTTGGCTCTGCAGTTGGGAATTTTGCAAAAAGATCTAAAGAAAGGGGGATCGGAGAAAGTTGGTAAGCTTGGGAGGAAGAAATATGGGGAAAAGATCAAATTGATAGGGGAGACTTTGGTGGAGTCAGGGTCAGCCAAGACTCTAGATACACATTTTGCAAGCCCCTTGCAATGATAGTTCTTTCATGGAATGTACGGGGCTTGAACAGTGGCCCTAGACAAAAAGTTGTTCGTGATCTAATTAGTCGTCACTCTCCTGATGTCATTTTTCTGCAGGAGACTAAGCTTTCGGTGGAGTATATGATGGACGTAGCACCTAAGCTATGGAGGAATGGTGAATTCCAATGCATTGGGGCTCAGGGGTCTTCAAGGGGGGTGGCCTGTTTATGGAACCCTCGGAAGATTTGTCCCTAGTGGTGGGTGTCTTTCAAGTCCTCCCTCTCCATGGTGGCTTCTTGTTTTATGTTATGGGAACTTGTTCTTTTTTCCAATGTGTATGCACTTGTGGAGCTACAGGGCAAGCAGATCTTGTGGTCCAACATTCGGTCGATCCGTAGCATGGCACCTTATCATCCCTAGATTATTGGTGGGGATTTTAATGTCATTACTGAGCTTGCTGAGAAGTGGGGCGACATTGGAAGGCTGGAGGCTTCTGCATTGCTGCTCCAAGACAACATCTCTGCTCTAAATCTTGTGGATATCAAGTCGGGAAATGGGCTCTTTACCTAGAACAATAGGACTAGTGGTAACTGTATTGCGGAACGCCTTGATCGGTTCATGGTCTCCTTCTTTTGGGTTGGTGGTAGGTGGTCTTCTAGCTCTAAGATTTTGGATTGGAGGGGATTGAACCAATGGCCTATAAAACTCTCTATCCTTTCTACACAAGTGCCCCAGACTTCTTCCTTCAAATTCCAGCTGATGTGGCTACGTGACCCTGATCTCCATGGTTACATGGCTCAGTGGTGGCGGATGGGCAGACCTTCCTTTGGAACGGCTATGTATGTCCTTGCTAAGCTTCTTCAATTTGTTAAATATCAACTTAAGCATTGGAACCGACAATGTTTTGGTAATATTTTTAGTGCCAAGTCGGCTGCTCAGGAGGAGTTGGACAGTATAGCCAGGGTAATTAGGGAAAATGGGGCAACTGAGAATCTGTTACAAGAAGAAGCAAGGGCCCTGAAAGCTTTGGAAGAATGGGAGTTACGGGAGGAGATCTTTTGGAAACAGAAGGCCCGGGTTGAGTGGCTCCAGGAGGGAGACAGGAATTATGCTTTCTTCTTCAACTCTGTTAAGGCTAGGCGTCATGGTAATTCTATTCTCGTTCTGGTTAATGATAGGGGTGAGGCTTTATCTTCTTTTCAGGATATGTCGTCGGAAGCGGTTCAGTACTTCACTTCCCTATTTGGAGAGGATTTGTAGGGTAACCTGGTGGAGGAAGCATAGGTTCTTTCTTGTATCCCATTCCTGGTGTCTCAAGATATGATGGATCAACTCATGAGAGAGATCACTCTAGAGGAGCTAGAGGATACTGTGTTTCAGATGAAGAAGGGGAAGGCTCCTGGCCCAAATGGTTTCCCAATTGAATTCTTTCAGGAATTCTGGGAGATTATCAAGATGGACTTGTTAGCGGCGGTTCGTGAATCTTAGAGGAATAAGTAGATGTTAAAAGCCTTGAATTCCACTTTTCTAGCACTTATTCCCAAGGGGGAGGGGGCAGATAGATTGAGTCGGTTTTTCCCTATTTCACTTTGCAATGTGGTGTATAAGATTATCTCCAAGCTAATTGCTAATAGGCTGAAAAAGTGGTTGTCGGCACTCATTTCTGAGGAGCATAGTGGCTTTGTGGAGGGTAGGAAGATTCTGGATGGTATTGTTATAGTTGCTGAATCCATTCATTCAATGGCCAAGTCCAGAGAAAAGACAATGTTTATCAAGCTGGACATGGCTAAGGCATATGACAGAGTCCGTTGGTCCTTTCTTCAAAAGGTTCTTGTTGCTTTTGGCTTTGGTGAGGAGTGGATTCAGTGGGTCATGAGTTGTGTCACATCGGTTTCATTCTCTGTTTTGATTAATGGGGAGAACTCAGAGCTTTTTGGCACCTCTCATGGATTGAGGCAAGGTGACCCTCTATCCCCTTACTTGTTCATCCCGATGGTTGATGGTTTGGGTTGCCTTCTGAGAAGATGGGTGGTACAGGGCCTCGTCCAGGGCTGGAACTGGGGAGGTGTCCTACCCCCTCAATCTCATTTGCAGTTTGTCGATGATATGGCCTTGATGGGGGTGGCTACTATTCGGGAAGCTAAGAATCTTCGCAAGGTTTTGGATATTTATCTTGGGGCTTCGGATAAGCTAATTAATGAGGACAAGTCTTCCATCTTCTTCTTCAATACTCCAGACTCTATTCAGAGGAGAATTGCTCATATTCTTAGGTTTCAAATTGGGGCCCTTCCATTGTCCTATCTTGGTATTCCTTTGGCTATGGGCAGGTTAGCTAGGGAGTCGTGGTTGCCTATCCTAGATAAATTTTGAGCCAAAGTGGCCCATTGGACCAACCAATGGCTCTCCTTTGCAGGTCGGGTTCAATTGCTTAAGTCGGTGGTCCAAGCTCTCCCTATTTATCGTGGTATGCTTCATGTGGCCCCTAAGGGCTTTATTAACGAGTTGGACTCATTATCTAGGCAGTTTTTATGGGTTGGAAGTCTATCTTCTTCAAAGTGGAGCCTTGTTAATAGGGATATTGTCTGTTGTCCCAAGCAATATGGGGGTCTAGGGCTGAGGCATTCCTCTTTGACCGGTATAGCATTGGTTGCAAAACTTTATTGGAGATGGTGCACTGAGCAGGAGCGGATATGGGCCAGGATCCTTTCTCATAAGTATTTAAAGTATATTCCTTGGGAAGATATCCCTAGATACCCTGTGGTTGGGAAGGGGTCGAAAATTTGGGCTACTCTCAAGAAAGGTGTTGTGCTAGTCAAAGATGGTTTATTTTGGATCTGTAAATGTGGAACAGAGGTCCACTTCTAGATTGACTCTTGGGATGGTTACCCCCCCATTATCACTCAGTTTCCTCATTTGGCAACCCTAATGCAAAGGTTTGGTGATGTGGGATGATCGAGGGTGAGTGACTTTAAGTTGTTTACTTCTCAAGGATAGCTTGTGAGTGCTCAGTGGAAGAAGCCAGAGGAGTGGTCGGTGGTCGGCATGGAGGAGGAGTGTGTGGTGTTGCATTCTATTCTTTATGGTAGGTAGTGTAGCTCCCTTATGGAGAAGGATGTTCTTGCGTGGTCCCCTAATAAGAAAGGTCACTACACAGTTGCTTCGAGTTACCAAAGGCTGCTCTCTCAAAGGGAGGAGGGGGTGGAGGTGTCTTGGTGGAAAAGGGCATGGAATAAGTTTTCTTGGCCAAAGTGCAACTGCTTCATTTGGACTTTGGCTTGGAACAGGTGTCTGACATGGGATAATATTCAGAAACGCGGTTTCCACGGCCCCTCTTGGTGTGTTCTTTGTGGGAAAGGTGAGGAAGATACTCCTCATTTGTTTTTTCGATGTCCGTTCACTTTGCAACTTTGGCACTCTTAGTGGGGTGTTTGGAATAGTCCCTGTATTCATGCCTCCTCCTTGGCAGAGTTCTGGAATAGTTTGGGTAGACCGCCCTCATTGGCTCCCTTTTTGTAGGACGCATGGCATGCTGGGCCTATTTTCTTATTATGGTAGGTCTGGCTCGAAAGGAATAGGAGGATCTTCAGAGGGGAGCACTTGCAGATACAATAGGTCTGGGTCTGGATCCTCAGTATGATTCAGGAAATGATTGATGCGAAGGGAGATGTGGTGTTGCCGTTGGAGAGAATGGATGCGGAGATGGTGTCTAGGTTGGGTATCCATGGGTTATCCCCAGCTGCTCCCTATTGTAAGAGGGGTAGGCGGTTAAGGCAACGTGTTCAGAGAGTGGGGAACTGGCAGCCCCCCCAGGTGGGCACGTTGAAGGTAAATACTGATGGATCTTCTAGGGGAAATCCGGGACCAACTAGAGTTGGTGGGGTTGGTAGGGACTCTTCTGGAGCAGTGATTTTTTTGTTTTCTATCCATAAGGGTTTGCAGACTATAAACCTTATGGAAGGATTGGCGATTCTTCTTGATTTGGAGCGCACTTATGAGTTGGGATGGTGTCGGGTTATTTGTGAATCTGACTCTCAGGTTCTGGTTAACTTGCTTAATCAAAAGAAGATGCCGGATGTAAGTTGGCAGCTGGCAGTGATGGTGCAGCAAATTCTGTAGATTGGTAGACTGATGGAAATGGTGTCTTTTGTCCTTATTCCAAGGGAATGAAATAGGACAGCTGACTGTTTGGCCAAATGGGCTTCTGAGCATTTGGAGGGTTGGCAGATCGAAGACTGGGCTCAGATCCCCCAAGAGCTTCGTCTAGACTTGGAGAGGGCTCTTGCTGAGGACAGTGCGAGTGGTGGTTGATTTTGTCTTTTGTTCTATTTGTTCTTTTTGGTTCCTTCGGGTTTTGTCCTGGGCTTGGTTGTAATGCTTGTTTCTGTTGATCAATAAAGTTTTTACCCTCTTTTTTATAAATTAAAAAAAAAAAAAAACAAGATGCAGTGACAATTTATTGTGATAGTTAGAGTGTAATATGTCTAGCTAAGAACCTAACATTTCATGCCAGGACCAAGCACATTGATAGAAAGTATCATTTTGTTAGATATATGGTCGAAGATGGGAAGGTAAATTTGGTTAAGGTAGAGAATTTGATTAATGTTGTTGATTATTTAACTAAGTCTATGGGCACAAAGAAGTTTAGATGGTGTTCAGAGTCTATGGGTCTTTCAACCCCTAGAAATTAAGAGACCTACAAGATGTTCGACAAGAGGGATATTTATTGGTAAAATATTTCTCAACCTTGTAATTATATAAGTTTTATTGTTGATAGGATGTATTTAAGATATATATGCTAGTTGCACTGATAGGTGTAACCTATAGTGGGATCATGGAGTGGAGCAAAATGTGAGTGTGTTAACAAAAACATTTTAAAATATATTAAATTAATGATATATTTTAAATCAAGACCATTCATCATTAGGTCTTAGATCTTATGGTAGATATTTTGTTGGAATGTCTTGCCCTAAAAGGTAGCCCTATTTTATGAGGGTGTTGCATTATAGCTGGGTAGTGTGTGATGTATTTTGAGAGTCTAATAGTGTTCATGTTGCCTCTAGATCTTCGGCTGGTGATACTCTTGTAAGAATCTTGCTTTGCAAGTATATTGTAATCTTTGTGATTTCTAAATAATATATTGGGTGGATTTTGGAGTGTGGGGTTTTCTCCTGAAAGGTTTTTCCCCATGTAAATCATTGTGTTGTGGTATGTGTGATATTTATGTTTATTTATGTTTAAGTTTTTGTAATTATTGAAAAGATCTATAAAGTTCTGCATTATTCTCCTCTCCAGATTAGTGTAGGAATTTATTCTACTACCTTAGCTTCCTTACATTTTGTGTGGTTATAAAAATTTTAGTCAACCTTTCAAATTCTTAAAGAACATTTCACTAGTCACCTATCCTTCAATATATGGTCCTTTAGTGGATTTTATGGTGTGTATTGATGCATCATTAGATGGTTTTGGGTTGGTCCTTATGAAAGAGGTCAAATTGGTTGATTATGAGTCATGAAATATCAAGGATCATGATTTGAATTACCCCACTCATGGTGTAATAGAGACATTTTATTTTAGGTCATCAATTCAAGCTTCATACCAATCATCATAGTTTTTAGTATTTATTCATTCAACTAAATCTAAATTTTTAGTAGTGTCATTAGATTGAGTTTATTTCTACCACTTTGTTGTTCAACACATCAAAGGGAATGAGAATGTGTTTGTCAATTCCTTTAGAAGGAGGTTGTCACAAGAATGGAAAAAGGAATGAAAGTGTTGTCATTGATGTCAACTAGTCAATTGGTTATCTACTAGTTGTTGTTGGTTGTATATGTTGAGGATATTGAGAAAATTATATTAAAGAAAGATTATAGGTATTCAATTGTTGCTTAGGATGATGATCTAGTACTTGTCTCTATGTTTGTGTGGTTCAGATATGTTGGTCATGGTTGTTGAAGGTTGCTATATCTAGATTTTTTGGCTATTGGTCATTGTGAAGTTCAATTTGTGTTCACCAATTGTGAACTATTTTTTTTTGTGTTCTGGATGAGGTCCGGGAGAAAAATTGCTGGTCTAGATTTCTCTTTGATGAAATCTTTTGACTTTCAGTTCTAGAGTGAAGATATTTTTGGTTTCTAGAAGTTTCAAGCTTAATTCTTCTATATGTTTTACACTGGTTTGGTCAACCATGTGTTAAGCACTATCTTTGAAGTTGATGAAGCGTGTTGGATCTATTTTAAGTCTCAATGAACCATGTGTTTGCGTTTCCCTCATTATAATTCCACCCTAGGATGTTTTTTTGTTGACCTAATTTGAATTTTAAGCTAGATGGCCGACTTTGTATCTTTTTCAAGGTTGGAGATAGTATAAACATAAGATGAGCTAGTAATGAAAAGTGTTCAAAATAAAAGAAGGAAGATAAGTGAAAGAGTAGACATGACTTTGATGTTATTCAGAAAGTGTGTGTGAGTTATGTGTGTGGTAGATCAGTACAAAGCTTAATGCTGATTTTTTGGATGCAGTGAGCAGAAGGAAAACTCTATCATTCATGCAAGGTGATCAAGTGATTGTGGTGGAACCCTTTGTTGCATTGGGATTGTTGTCTCTCTATAACAAGTCTTCTTTGTCTTCTTTGTATCTTTGTGGCAGTGAGCCCTCTGGGTTGTATCCCTGTTGGACAGTGAGTTCTTGTTCTTGACAGTGAGTCCTTATCTCAGGTAGTAAACCTTGTTTTAGGCAGTGAGTCTTTTTGTAATTAATTTTGATATTCTCTATAGTGTGAGTTAATCCTCACCGTGGTTTTTCCCTCAATGGGTTTTCCATGTAAATATGGTGTTATTGTGTTTATGCATTGGATTTGATTTTTGTTGATGGGTGTTTTTGCACTTTCTCAACATAGATAGCATACAAGTATGTTATCTCTCTTGAAAGTTAATCTCTGCAACTAAGTTTTAGAAATCACCCCAAGGTCTCTTGGGTGTCAGGTCATGACTTGCAAAAATAGCTTAGTTGTTGATGTGATTTGTTGGTAATCACAAAGGTAATTTATGGTTTATTAAGCATGGAGGGAATTGGGTCTACAAATGGAGTTTTATAAATTTTGGAAATGAGTGAACAGTTGTTGTAAGTTCAAAAAAACAAGCTAAAACTCCTTCTTGCTCATCAGATTTGGCTTTACAATGATGATAGAAATTTACTTTAACTTTAGATTTTAAAGAAATAGAAAAAGGGAAAAATGGTTAGAAGTTTCCAAGACCTACAACTAATGATGAACAATAACAATGGAGGATGCTATAGTGGACAGACTTCCTAAAAATGAGTTTCACTTAACTAGGGACAACCCACAATCTCATGAAACTAATGCAATCTTCAAAGGGTCATTGCATATTTTTAGATTGTTCATTCACCATTAAAGCATGAATAACAATTGAACTTCAGTGCAACAATATAAGTAATGCTAAGACTAAATTTACACAACAGTTTATCATCAATAAACATCCAAAAGTATGAGCCAAGAAGACATCAAACACCATAGCATACTTCACCATTAAAGCACATCATAGACTAATAACTGAAAGTAACTTAAAACTTAAAATAGTAGAGCTAGAATCTAATATTTGGAGATAGAATCATGCACACATGAGAGTTATACACAAGAACCATCAAAACAATGCTTTTCTCATATATTTTTGCAGTAGCATGTCTTTACAACAACTCATCTCTCTCTTTGAAAATGAGAGGATTCCCCTATTTATAGTTTTCAAAAAGTAGAATGAATGGAAAAGATTCAATTGCAATGAGTGGTCAAGATTAATTTTCACTTGGGGTTTCACCTACACCCAATATATTACAATATAAAATTGACTTTTGTATTTTTCTCTATTTTGTCCTCTAGTCTATTTTGTCTCATAGTTGTTTTTGTCTTTTAGCTACCTTTTCAACCTTTACAACTACTTCAACAAGAATTCATCATCGATGATAGGCTTCCCAACCTATTTTTGTGTTGTTGTGTACTCAAAGAACTTGTCGATCATGGCTATGAGTTTCTTCTCTTTGGATAGCTCAAACTTGAGTATTTGGAAGGCTATCTCCTTGAATCTATCTGTGATTTGCTCTGAGTGTTTAGTGCACCTGGGTGTAGCTTTGATAACTTGTTCAGATTGAGTGAAGGCCCTTGTAGCAAAATCCATAAAATTTGGTGACAATGTATCTCCAACCCCTTGTTCCATCTTCTTATGAAATAATGGCTTGATCTTATTTGGATCTAACTCCAAAGTGGGCATTTCATAGTCTGTCATCATCTTCAAATAATCTTCACTATCCATCTGGTGCTCCATGACCCATTCACAATCAAGCTCCAATTTGTGCAAGGACTTCTCCAGGATCTCTTTCTTTTAATTGAGATTCATCTTCCATGTCTCCACCAACCAATGATCTTCCTTTTGTAGTTCTAGCTCTTTTTCCCATGTTTCTTGGGAGAGCTTAAGGATGCTCTTGGGCTTAGGATAGGTGATCCTATACAACTTGAAGAAATCTTTGTAGGTATTTATCATATCCTCCACCTACTTTTGTAAACTCTAGAATTTATTGAGAACCCTAGCAGCATGATGGATTCCCATGTCACCATTGTATATCACCATATTGAACCAATCCACAATGGACTTGGTCTTGTTTTTCATCTTCTCTATTTTATTTAGCTCCTCCTTGGAGAGGAGAGTAGGTACAGATGATTCCATTGTTGAATGTAAGCGGTGAGGTCTGCCACTTGTTTCTTCAATTCTTCTTTAGTGGATTGATCCTTATTCATCTGCTACATAATGGTGGACATTGACCCCTGGAGATCATCCATCTTCTATTCATGGGTTTTCGAGCCTAGATTGATTGTAGATATTTGGTAGTCTTTCCTTTGGATGATTATGGCATCTTTTCCTACTATTGGGGTGGCTATTTGTAGTTTTGGGACCCAAAGTCATCAACCGTGATATGTGACCTAATTTTAGGATTCTTCTCCTTTAGGGTCCTTATCTGGGCTATGGAAAAAATTGCTTCTAGCCTCACCTTTGGGTCAGCAACCACTGGATCTTTCCTCTTCAATTGTTGTTCCATCCAAACAGGGACCTATGTTTGACCCTTTGGTGATTCATGATCATCTTCCTCTTCCTTTTCTTTCTATGGTTGATCTTCTTCATTACCAAGAGCCTCTTCATCATTATTTTCCTCCTCATCTGACTCCTTTTCTTGTGTGATCCTTTCTACACTAGGCTCAGTAGGGGCCACAATTTCCTCTTTTGGTGCTTTCTCTTTATCTTCTTCTTGTTCAATTTCAACGTTCTGCTCAAGCTCAAAGCCCTTTTCTTGTACATCTTCTTCTTCTTCTTTATCCTTCTCTTCCTCCCTTTCTAGAGGAACTTCTTGCATTAGGACCTTATCTTGGCCAGTCCGTGGAGGTTTCTCAAGTATCTCAACATTTGGATCTGTGTCTATCTTCCCTTCTTTAGAGCGGTTCTCCTCTAGGCGTGTCTCTTCTTATAACTCCTGATCCAACATTTCCAACACATAGTGCTCATCGAGCTCTTTATCCTTGGAGGTTTGCAGTCCTTCTTCATTGGAAGCAACCTTGTCCAAGTTTATACTTAATCAGTCCTCTAAATTTTCAAAATAGTCATCTCTGTCTAAATCCTTAGGCTCATCAACTATGTCTTATGTGGCCTCTTTGCATTACTTTGTGCTTAGTCTCTCCATTTTCTCTAAGATCTGCATTGTGGCCTCCATTTTCAGTAGCTCGATAGGTGATGGGGGAAGAGGAAAAGTAGCACCAAGTTGAGCCATTAGAGCTTGGACCTTAGGGTCAAGGATTACCCCCAAGAGCTCAATGGGCACATTCTACATATACACTATGAAATCTTGCGACAAGATGGGTGGTGCCATAGAGGTTGATGGAATAGATGATAACAGAGTAGAAAAGGTAGGTAGTGGAGGCGGGAGTGAGGAAGATGATAGTGAAGAGGTGGCCGAGGAGGAGGATTCCAATAACATCACTGGAGCATTCGATGAGGCGGAAGTGAGGTGGACCAAGATGTCCTCGGCTTGCAAAGACAAAACAGGAAAGGATTTGGAAGCAGAAGGTGGAGTAGTGATAGTAGTAGTAGTAGTGAAAATGGATGTGGTAGGTAGGGAGTGAGGCTGCTCATTTTCTTCTTCCTCTTTATGTTGAGGCTCCTCTTGAATAGTAGGAATTTCAAGCACAAATGTCCCTATTCTCTTTGTCCTCTTGGATGATTGGCCTTTGGTCACCTTCTTGGAATACACCTTATCTTTAGGCTTGTGCTTGGGTGCATCCTTCCTTTTCTTGGATCTTGTGACTAGTGGGGACTTAGGAGCTTCATCAGATGATCCTATAGTGGTACCAGTGTCAATTTCACTTTCAAGCTCATCCTCAAGCTCCCCATAAGTCAATTCTACACCCTACTCCTTTAGTTGGGAAATTTGTGCATCCACCCATTTCCTAGTTTTGTGTTCAATAGGGCAAGTGAGAATGTCCAAGTCAATGACCTCTTCTTCGATCCAATTGATAACTGGTAGGAGCATCTCAGCCAAGGCATGGTATCTATCATCAACAATGTTATCATCCTCAACAATTTGATTAGGTACAGGAAATAGATTGATGGACTTCACAAACTGAGCAGTCATCCTTGTGTAGTGTTTCATCCGCACCTCTTTTTCATCATTACAGTTAGTATAGAAGTCCTCAATGTGAGTTCGGTGGGCATATTTCCTCCCAACTCACTTCTTCAACTTTCCATGGGGGTCCACTCTTCCTCTGTCTATGTGAAGGTCCAAGTGGTACTCTACCAATTCCTTTTCTGAGTATTCCCCACATGGAGCAGTAGGGTAGGAATACATTCCTTGTTTGAAGGTTAGGGGATATGGCACCCCAACTCAATGCTTGTCACTCAACAATGTATGATTAGTCTACATCTATTGAGAAACCTCCAACAAGATGATTTGGTCATTAGGGTAGCACGGTAGCCGGTAGGGTTTTCCCAAGATCGCTTCTACCCTAATGTAAGTGAACTTTGGGAATTGGATAAACAGATATCCAAATCCCTTTATAAATTTCTTGGCACTATGTGTTACCCTTTTCTTGAAATATCCTCCCAAGATTCTAATTATATTCCCAATGAAGGCATCATTTACTCTCCTATATTCCCTTTTGAATTTTTTGTACTGCAACTGAGGGTAGCAGTCATAAGATTTGAGTTCTCCCCTCCTCGTCCCCAATGTTCCTGCATAGAAGAGTCCTTTGTATGGGAATTTCTCTACCAAGAGGTATACTGAATACAAAGTCATATAGAACTGGGAGGTATTCTTCACCACCATGAGATGGTTATAAATGTTGTCACTCATCATTTTAGCCTAGTGGAATTTAGCTTCACCTCTGATGATTTATTCTACGAAGTAGAACATCCACTCTTCAAAGAATGAAGCAGGTTGCAGGCCCATTACTCTGCTCAAGAGAGTGACCAAATTGTGGTATTCCTTAAAGAAATCACTCCTAAATAACTTCTGAGGCACCTTGTTGGTGTTGCCCCTCTTGTCCTTTAACCAATGCTAGTTGATCATTCTTTTGCATCCAAGAGGGTCCTATTGCCACACATTTTTAGCAAACCCCTTTTCTATTTCCTCCGTCTTGTCAAATGTTGGGATGCCAAATGTTCTGCCAAAAGACTTGGAAGATAAGCCCACCAATACTCTACCATCCTTATCAATTATTTTCCTATTGGAGTGATAACACTCCTAGCAGGCCATAACTAGCTCTGGAGCAACCAATGCAGGGGGAAAGCTAGCTGCCTTTGTAAGGCCACTTCCTTTGATCTTTTATGCATCCTCTATAGTAGGTCTGACCATCACCCTTTTTTTGAACTCATCTATATTCACATGTCCTAGGTTTGTATCTAAGACTATGTCCCAGGTGAAAGCGAGCTTATAAGTGCACTCCACCTCGTGAAACTGATACTTCATTTGTTCATTTTCTTCTTTTCCCCTAGGTTTTCTTGCAGGCTTCTTTCCCTTGTCAATCTTCCCATGAGCTTCCCTGATGATCCCTCAGAAGGTTTCATAAATCCTACACACAAAAGGTATAGTAAGAACATTAATATATTAGTAGGGAAAATGCCAGTTAAATCTTGAAAATTTATAGTTAGATCCATTTATATGCCCTTGAGCAATCATGGCATTCATCATCATTACACTTTTCGAGCTCGTCTGGGTCATTTGTGTCAATTTGGATCTGGGGGTGTGGGTTTACCCTAGGCAGAAGCCGTTATAATGAAAGTTGTTAAAGAAAAACGTTGGGACCACGAAATCTTGCAAATGGCCACCCGCATCAGAATTTTTGCATGGCATGTTTGGTAGGAAAATCTAAGTATGGGTCATTTAGCATGTGTGAAATCCCTGTTGAAAGTTCTTTCAATTGTTTTCATTTATCAAACCGACCTCCTTTGGTTTATGCAAGTATAAAGGGTGCGGGCATCTTGGGGTGGAAAGCCCTTAGAGTTTGGCCATTAATTAGCAGCATTGGATGGACGACATCCCACAAGTGGAGTCTCGCATTGCGAAACCCATAGATTTTTTTGAAATTATGAATCATGCCTTGAAGTCAATCTTTGAAGTTATCCTTAAGAGTGTGAAAGTCAAATGGCGAGCCGCTACTAGATTCTTCCATTAAGGAATGGCCATATGGGGATAGCGGGCCATAGACAACAGCCCACATAGGAATGCCCATAAAGACCACTCAAACTAAAATTTTGTGCTAGAAAACTTTAGAGTTTAACAAAGGGAAATACCTCCCAAAAGGCCCACACATTAGGAGGATGTGGGGGCTTGGTCATTAGATAGTGGCTTTGGGGTGACAATGTGATGTAGATAAAAAGTGGAAAACTCCAAAACAACCTAAATCAACCAATCTTGAAACCCTATAACATCACTTGGCGGTTTTTTCCTCACAAGCCTTCAATCCTAAAACATGGGGGCAGCAAATTGGGTTTTTTTGGCCATAACTTTCAATGCAGAAATGATATCCAAAATGTAAAAATATTTCTAGATACACATTTGGGCTTTATACAACATATCTTAGAATCAAGGTAGGTTACTTCGTATAGAACCCTTCAAAAATTGACTGCTCTCCTGTCAATTAGACCTAAAACATAAAGAAATCCGACCTAGGGCATCACCAAAACATGTGAAAATATTCTCCCCTATTCCTACAACTTTTAGGAATCAAATAAAACCTTATTACAAACAATTACATTGATTTCCAAGACTTTTCATTGGTGGAATGGGGAGATATCCATTTTTCTTTCCTTCAAGCTATCATATCTAGGGTTTGTGACAGTTTTTAGAAAAAATGATGTAACTCACTCAAAATGCAATGGAATCACATGAAAATAGTGCCAATGGAAAGGTAATTCAATGTTCCATGATCCACAATTTATTTGGAGTCAAAATATGGTCGTATCATATCATACTACATCAAGAAACAGTGATGCAACATTCAGATTTGTAGGAAATCAAAGGAACTTTATTGCTCAAACTTCAAAATTACAAATTCTAACCGTTGCTTCGACCTCCCAATAAATTTTTAAACCTTTCACAATCTTTCCCAATGGTTCACAACTAATTTTTCAAGTTCCAAATACTCAACTTCTACTAGACACCAAAAATTGCAAAAGTTATTTTTTTGCAACTTGACAACATTCAGCAACTTTGACACTTTTTCCATTTGCACACAAACTTAACACCTAGTGACCCAAACTAGACTCCAACACATTTAAAATGGTATTCTTAGACCTTATTACATATTAAGAACTTAAACAAAAAAAACATTAGCTTTTTACCCCTCTTGGGCATGAGAACCTAGGTGGCCCTGCACCATACTCCCCGAGAAGAAAAGATTCAAGCTCGACTTGAATGGAGGGTAGCAACATGAGAACCATGCTTGAAATCTCTTTTCTAATGTCTTTAGAGACCTGCATATTTCCTTCTTTGAAAAAATTTCATGCTTGCTTCATCTTCACCTTAGGTTTCTTGAAAACTTGGCAAAGGTAGTTGAACTTGTCAATATAAGCCTGTCCTCCATTTGCACCTCTAAATTCTTCTCTCAACAATGCTTTTACAACTAAAACAATAACTCTATATTGCATATGTGAAGTATAAAACTCAAGTTTCTTGATTTCTTGAACTTGAAGGGACTGAAATCCATTTACAACTATTGATAACCCTTGAAAAAACATATGATAGGTATATAAACTATGTTGCAACTCACCTTCCAGAGATACCTTGTGCAATGAAAATTGAAATGGATCAGTCTTCCCAGTAGATTTCTCACACTCTCTTGGTGACCCTTGCAACGTGGCAACATCTGACTGAAGTTTCTTAGTTTTCAAATCCACAATAGCAACTTTTTCTTTCCCATCTACAACCCTCTCTACTATCCTAGTAATAGATAGAAATCTACTTGCATTCTCAAACTCAAATGACATATGCCCAACATGGTGAACTAAATGGAAAGCTCTATCCTTGCAACCTAACAACTAAAAATATGAACCCTACACTGTGCTTACCAACAACTTACCTTGCTCAAATTTCCCATTAGAACTCTAAATGATTGATCCTTTGCATTGGTAAGAACTCTTGTTGACTCATTAGCATCATCCTTGACCTCACCTTTGGATCTTTTTCTTCCTTCTCTATGATTTGTACAAACTCCTTTTCTCCCATCAACATAGCACTAGAATCCATTTGTGGTTCATGACCTTCCTCTTTCTCAGATGGTGTTTCCTCTTCCACCATCAATAAATAATCCCTAATGTTTGGTCTTGTTGTTCTCTCTTACCTTCTTCTCTTCAGAATAATCTTCTTGATAGGCCATTTAACCTTCTTCCTTATTGGCCAATGCCAACCTTTTTCTTGATTTTCTCTCTCAAGCAATTGTTGCATCTCAAGTTCCATTATTTTTTCGATTTCTTCCAAGGAATGCCTCAACTCCATTATTTCTTAGTGCACTTTTATCTATTCTTATTTCTCATTTTTCTTCTTCATCTCACTTCTCTATTTTCTCATCACTGGTTTATTGCTTGGTACCTCCTTACTCTACAAGTCTTCATGGGAATTTCTCTTCAACTCTTCCATTCTTCTTTCTCAAGCAATTCTCTTTCACCTTGCTTCTTCTTTTCTTCATGATACCTCACCTCAAGCCTCTTCTTTTCTTCATGATACCTCACCTCAAGCCTCTTCTTTTTTTTCCTTGACCTAGTCTTTTGGCATCCAGGTTACTCCTTCAACCTGCAAAAAGACAACACATAAACTCCAAAAAATTATCTTTCCCGAATCTTTGGGCTCTGATACCAATTTGATGTAGATAAAAATTGGAAAATTCAAAAACAACCTAAATTAACCAATCTTGAAACCCTAAAACATCACTTGATGGTTTTTTCCTCACAAGCCTTCAATCCTTAAAGCCTAAAACATGGGGCGACAAATTGGGTTTTTGGCCATAAATTTATTGCATACATGATATCCAAAATGTAAACATAGTTCTAAATACCCATTTGGGATTTATATAGCATATCTCAGAATCAAGGTAGGTTACTTTGTATGGAACCATTTAAAAATCAATTGTTATTCTACCAATTAGACCTAAAACATAAAGAAATCTGACCTAGGGCATCACCAAAACATGTACAAAACTTCTCCCCTAATCCTACAACTTTGGGGAATCAAATAACACCTTATTATAGACCATTCCACTAATTTCCAAGACTTTTCACTGGTGGAATGGGGAGATATCCATTTTTCTTTCCTTCAACCTACCTATCTAGGGTTTGTGATAGTTTTTAGAAAAATTGATGTAACTCACTCAAAATGCAATGGAATCACATGAAACTAGTGCCAATGGAAAGGTAATTCAATGCTCCATCAAAAATTGATTTGAAGTCAAAATATGGCCATACAGTACCATACTACATCAAGAAACAATGATGCAACATTCAGATTTGTAGGAAATCAAATGAACTTTATTGCTCAAACTTCAAAATTACAACTTCTAACCCTTGCCTCAACCTCCCAAGGAATTTTTAAACCTTAAAAAATATTTCCCAATGGTTCAAAACTAATTTTTTAAGTTCTAATTGTTCAACTTCCACTAGACACCAAAAAATGCAAAATTTGTTTTTTGCAACTTGACAACATTCAACAATTTTGACACTTTTTACATTTGCACACAAACTTAACACCTAGTGACCCAAACTAGACTCCAAAACATTTAAAATGGTCTTATTAGACCTTATTACATATTAGGAAATTAAAAAAAACAAAGCATTAACTTATTACCTTATTACTCCAACATTACAACTTTAAATGATTGATCCTTTACATTGGTAAGAACTCTTAACTTTTAAACTTTCACTAGACACCAAAAATTAACTTTTTACCTTATTACTCCAACATTACAACTTTAAATGATTTATCCTTTTCATTGGTATGAACTTTTAACTTTTCAACTTTCACTAGACACGAAAAATTGCAAAAGTTGTTTTTTTGCAACTTGACAACATTCAACAATTTTGACACTTTACATTTGCACACAAACTTAATACCTAGTGACCCAAACTACACTCCAACACATTTAAAATGGTCTTCTTAGACCTTATTACATATTAAGAAATTAAACAAAACAAAACATTAACTTTTTACTTGAAATGGTCTTTGTACGGAACCCTTCAAAAATTGACTGTTCTTCTACCAATTAGACCTAAAACATTAGGAAATCTGACCTGGGGCATCACCAAGACACATGCAAACCTTCTCCCCTGATCCTACAACTTTGGTGAATCAAATAACACCTTATTATAGACCATTCCACTGATTTCCAAGACTTTTCACTAGTGGAATGGGAAGATATCCATTTTTATTTCCTTCAAGCCACCCTATCTAGGGTTGGTGGCAATTTTTAGAAAAATTGATGTAACTCACTCAAAATGAAATGGAATCACATGAAACTGGTGCCAATGGAAAGTTAATTCAATTTTCCATCATCCAAAATTTATTTGGAGTTAAAATATGGCCATACAGTACCATACTACATCAAGAAACAGTGATGCAACGTTTAGATTTGTAGAAAATCAAAGAAACTTTATTGCTCAAACTTCAAAATTACAACTTCTACCCCTTGCCTCGACCTCCCAAGGAATTTTTAAACCTTTCACAATATTTCTCAATGTTTCACAACTGATTTTTCAAGTTCTAATTGTTCAACTTCGACTAGACACCAAAAAATGCAAAAGTTATTTTTTTGCAACTTGACAACATTCAACAATTTTGACACTTTTTATATTTGCACACAAACTTAACACCTAGTGACCCAAACTAGACTCCAACACATTTAAAATGGTCTTCTTATACCTTATTACATATTAATAAATTAAGCAAAACAAAACATTAACTTTTTACCTTATTACTCCAACATTACAACTTTAAATGATTGATCCTTTGCCTCAACCTCCCAAGGAATTTTTAAACCTTTCACAATATTTCCCAATGGATCACAACTGATTTTTCAAGTTCTAATTGTTCAACTTCAACTAGACACCAAAAATTGCAAAATTTGTATTTTTGCAACTTGACAACATTCAATAATTTTTTACACTTTTTACATTTGCCTACAAACTTAACACCTAGTGACCCAAACTAGACTCTAACAAATTTAAAATGGTCTTCTTAGACCTTATTACATATTAAGAAATTAAAAAAAAACAAAACATTAACTTTTTACCCCTCTTGGGCATGAGAACCTAGATGCCCCTACACCATGACATCCCACAGACTAATGCTCGCAAGGGCCTCCTGCATTAAAGCTCTGTGTTAACAAACTTGAGATTTCATTTTGAGGAAGCATAGTATGTGGGTACCACAATGTGGAGGGGCACTAATGATTTTTCACTAACCAAAGAAAACAAGGTAACCACCTCACGCAAACGATAGTCTGCTATCTTGGCCTGTAGAGAATTATGGACTTAGAATTTCGATGATGAATTCACAGTTTTGACTCAGGGATATGTTAACTACATCGCCCGCATGATGGAATGGTGTTAGGGTTTTGCTGTTTGAAAATGTAAATGATGCGAGAGTGATCCACAAATGGATTCCCACATGGGAACCTCCACAAAGTGGGAGTTACTTATCCATTTTTTGAGGGATGAGAAAGGAACTACAGGGCCAACAAGGAAGACTGTAGGGGTGTATATATCATTCGAGGAACGACAAGGGAAGAATGAGGTTCTACATGAGTGCAGATGCAAGGTTTTCACATGCTCCAAGGGGTTTTCAAAATGTTGGATGAATTGCAAGCACAGGGCCAAAAGTTGCAATGGGTTCGACGGGATTGTTGGGGTGGATTAGGGTTTGATCTTCAAAGATTTTAAATAACTATGAAACCCTAATCATAGAAACATTTTAAAAGTTTAAATTATTGGTGAAGAAAACAATGTGAACTCACCTTGAAATCATGCAGATGAATAAAGAAAATCGGTCTCAACTCTGATGGGAAGCTTTGTGCAGGCGAGAACTCTATTTTCTCCTCTCAAATTCGAATGTTTCAGGTGAAAATGATGGATGAGGAGCTTCTATTTATAGGAAATTCACCATTAATGTGTGGATTTAATCATAGGTAAGGTTGGTAGCTGGTTTGGTGAGGTGCAAAAATTTGTGCCACATTGGATGCTTAGTGAAGATGTGGATGGTGAAGGTAGATGCAGAGCCCACCATGCAGGCAGATGTGGTAGGAAGGCCACTACTTAGCAATGAAGCAATAACAACAGTCTGCACAAGGTGACACATAGATGTGGGTCCGTTGGTCCTGGTGGACATGACAACAAACAGGGGACAAAAGCCCACAACTCAAATCCCACAAAAGTGAAAGACTTAATGAATTTTGGATAGGTGATCTTGGTTAGATGGAATTTTATGACTTTAAGGAATGTGACCAATTTGACCTCAGAAATAAGGGCATGCAAAACCAAACAAGAGCAAAAATGACCTAGTAAGAGCAAAACAAAAAACAAAAAAGGGAAAGGGGGTCCCCGATCCAAATAGGGCATATGTGCTATAGGAACAACAAATGGAGACTCTATTAGGAGAATGCTCCTGAGCATTCCAAGGGTAAGTGTTCATTCAAAACCTAGAATCTTTGGTTTTGTAGACCAGAAGCCAATTTCCTCAAATGAACTAAAGACTTAAAGGAGGACGAAATCCTTGGTTGAATCAAATCACAAAATATTTCAGAAGTGTGTGTAGTGAGTTTATTTCCCTCCTTCAAAGGCCACAGAGGATAGCAATCAATTGGCCAAGGAAAGCTACATAGATTATCTAACCCCAAAAGTAACCTAAACATTGCCCTATTGCCAGTCAAGTGTCCATAGCCCCAACAGAGTTGTCGCTTTCATCCCCATGAACATTTTTCTATTGCAAGCCGGGCATCCATAGCCCCGATAGAGTTGCTCGCACACCCACACAGTTGCTTGTTTGTCAATATTTTTTTTCCTTTTTCTTTTCTTTTCATATTTTCTTTTTGATACTCTTTTGCAAAACTACATAAGCACTGAAGCTCATAGTGGGTTTGGAGATCACAGTGGTTACTAGAGCAGACTTAATATTTTTCACTTGCCTAAGCCTCATGATGACTATCGTATAATGCATCGAGAGTATTTAAAGTGTATCTCATGTGTAATATGAGATAGATGTGAAGGGATTCAAATAAGGGTTTTGTCTTATGTCATGTTAGAGTTCAAGTAAGGAAACCCACTTCACGGAGGTGAACAGAAACTCATGGTAACTAATGAAGACTTATCCAAGGAATGAAAGGAGTGTGCAGTAAAGTGGGACCTCTAACAAGTACAAGCACAACCAATACATCAAGATTAGACAACACCCTCAGCAAACAAAAGTTCAGAAAGTGAGTGAAGGTGAAGCAAAAGAAAAACAACAAACCAAAAGACCTACTCTAACTATATACAACTGTATATAGAGGGTGAGCTTAGACAGCTCAGGAAAGGAAATAATTCTTAAGGTACTACCCATTGACAAGCAACATGACATCCTCTCTAGTGAGGGTCTTAAGGCGAAAGGTATTATCTCCTAAGATCTCAAAAATATGAAAGGGGCCAAGCCAAAGCTTATCGAATTTGTCATGTCCCCCTTTCTTCTCATGGGCCTTGTCCTAGCATAGGACCAAATCTACAATCCTGAAGGACTTAACTTTGGCTCTACAGTTAAACCATCTCTTCACTATGCCCTAGTGTTTGGAAAAAAAATCTATTGCTTGGGTACAAACTTCTTCCAAATGCAGCAGTTTAGTTAAGCGAGTCTTATTATGTTCTCCCTCTTCATAATAGGTATTGATAAATTGAAATGTAGGGATCTTGAGGTGGACAAGAAAAATAGGCTCTAAACCATAGACAAGGTAGAATGGAAAATTTCCTAGGGCTGCCTTATGACACGTACAATCTATCCATAGAGAAAAATGTAACTAGGTATGCCAATCCTTCAGGTTCTTATTGAGCAACTTTCAAATGATGGTCAACAAGTTCTTATTTGTAGACTTGGCTAGGAAATTCCCTTGGGGATAGTAATTAGATGAAAATTTGAGGATAATCCCACAGTAAAATTCCTAACTAGCAAATTTGAGGGAAGCAAAAGTAGGACCATTATCACAAACTAGGGAAAATGGACAACCAAAACGATTTATGATAAAACTTTCTAGAAAATTAGTAACTACTTGAGTCATACATTGCCTACAAGCAATTGCTTCAGTCCATCTAGTGCAATAATTAGAAGGGTCAAAATATACCTGTGGCCCATAGAGGATGGTGGGTTTATTGGACCAATCAAATTGAGCCCCCACTAAGCAAAGGGCCTTACCCCCACAATTGGTTGTAACAGGAAAACAACGTACCTTTCCCTGGTGGCAACAATCTGACAAACATGATAGGATCTTATATGATTATAAGCATCTTTGAATAGGGTTCGCTAGTTTTACCAAGCCCATAGAATTTGATGGGTTGTTGAAGGGTCAGATCCGTGTCCCATTCCAAATTGGTCATGAAACTCCTTCAGTACTTAGGTTGTTTCTACCTTTCCCAAGAATCTGAGATAAACTCCCTCATGGTTCTTCTTGTAAAATATAGCTCCTTGTAGCATATAGCTACTTCTTTTCAACCTTAAATCATGTTTTTGTATTCCTTGTAGTTGGGATGGGAACTTTTTGTTTAGCAAGTAACACACTATGTCATCATACCATTCATCTGGGGAAACCTCTTCCAACTAGTACTATTGTACTATGAGCTTCGGTCTTATTTCTGCCATTGTGCGGGTGAGGGCTTGTTCTTGGACCAACTTCATAGGCTAAATTTACAAGTCATATTCTTATAGCAACATGACCCATTTTTCTCTTCTTTCTCTAGGTTCATTCTACATCAACAAGGTCTTAACGGTCAGGTCTAGAACAATGGCAAACACTTTGTTCTTCAGGATGTAGTGTCTAAATTTCTTAACACCACGAACCAAGGCATATGTCTTCTTTTCAACATTATGATAACATAATTGTATGTCCTTTAATGAGGCACTCATAAAATCAATGGGGTACTCATTCCCTTTGTCATCCTTATGTGTTAAAATGTTGGCGCATGAGTGATCTGAAGCAAAAGAATAGATATAGAATGGCTTCAAATAGTCTAGACTGACTAGCACTGGAGCATCTGCAATAGCCCTCTTAATTTCTTCAAAATCTTGTTTGGCTTCCTGTGTCCACTCAATCTTGGTATCTTGCTTGAGCATGGCATTCAATGGCTTAACTATTTCTATGAAGCCTATGATGAACTTCCTAAAAAAGTTGATCTTACCAAAGAAAGACTTCATTTCTTTTTTGCTACCTGGAGGCTGAATTTTCAATATGACCTGTATACGCTCCAAATCTATGGAGATGCCCTTCTCTAAAATCACGTGTCCTCGCAGCTTGCCTTCAGTTACTCTGAAGATGCATTTCTTCGGGTTTAGTAATATGTCGAACTCTCTGCATTTTTGGAAAACTTTTTACAAGTCAGAGACGTGGTCCTCTCTTTTCTTGGAAAACACTGTGAGGTCATCCATGTATATGATAATGCATTTGTTGACAAGATCCTTGAAGGCTATGTCCATAGCATGTTGAAATGTTGCACCCACATTTATCAATCTAAATGACATCCTTCTATATACAAATGTTCCCCACTTTGTGGTGAATGTTGTTTTTTTCCTATCTCCATATTGTACCATAAACTGATTATATCCATAGTAGCCATCAAGAAAGGACATCATTTGAGACCCATTTATGATTTGTAATACCTCATCCAGTGAGGGAACTAGATAGTTGTCATTTTTAGAAGCTCTATTTAAGTTTTATAAATCCACACATAATTTGATTTCCCCATTCTTTTTCCTAACTGAAACTAGGTTTTCCACCCACATGGAGTGCCTAATAGGAAAAATAATTCTAGCTGAAAGCAACTTCTACACTTCCTTGGAGATAATAGGTTTTGACAATGCATTAATCGAGCGTTGATGTTGTTAGAAGGGTCTCACATCTAGCTTAAGAGGAATGGTATGAGTAATAATTGAAGTATCATAGGTTTTAAGGTCTTCATACCCCCAAGCAATCACATCATGAAAATTTCGTAAGGTGTCCACAATTCCTCTTCTTTCCTCTGGGGTGCACACTTTTCCAATGAAAACATTTTTAACCTCTTCCATAGTACCCATGTTGTGAGCATCACAATGATTATTTATTGATTCTTTCTTAGTTTGTTGATCTTGGTCCCTAATGTGATCCAAATAAAATATCCTTTCTAGTGGAACCATGCCTCTTAGTATTGTATTAGTCCTTAAATTGATTACTCCTTCAATATCAAACTCAGCCTCCTCTAGCTCTACTCCATCAATGATTTATGAGGAAAATATGTCTGAACTAGTGATGAAGTCAAGGATGTGCTTGTCATCATTAAAATCTTAAAAGTGAGTGACGTTTTTAGGAACTAACGTGGTAGAGGTGAGCTCTACAGTAAATTTCTTTAAACCATTCAAGGACAAGGGCTGGAGGGTATTAGCTACTTTGACTAATGCATCATTGGTCTAATTCTTATTACGAGGAATGAGATGAATATTGAATGCATCTAAGCCTTCTATGAGATCCCATACCCTGTGCCTATAATTTTCTAATCTTTTATCATGACAGGAGTATAATTTCCTAACTTGTTTCACAACTAGCTTGGAATCACCAAAGACTTGCAGCATTTTGACTTTCTTTCTTAATGCCATTAGTAATCCATGAACTAATGATTAATATTCTACTACATTATTTGTGCAATAAAATTGTAATCTATGGGCAACGAAATACGTCTTACCCATAGAACTGATGAGCTCAAAGTTGGCTCCAACTCCCTGCTTGGACTTGGACCCATCAAAGTGTAATGTCCAAAACTTGGAGGACTCTTTCCTTTGAAAATAATGGAGCAGAAATCCTTTCTTGATTGCACCTCCATCTTTATACCCTTAGGTGGCTTCTTGTACTCGGGTTGGCTTTGATCTTTTTTTTTCCATTCCTTCCTTTGGAATTATTTTCCCTTTGATATGCTCTACTGTCATTTGACATAGGCAGCATTCAAATTCAAAATGAGTTGTGTTTTGTACTTTGCACTAGTTAGGTAGCAACAACTCCTTGAAATCCATTTTAGCTCTTAGACTGAGCTGATCCCTCATGTATTTCTGCTTAAATTATTGGAATCCTTCAAGCAACCCCAAGTTACCATCATTGTGAAATTCTTCATCTTCTGATTCAATTAGCACTTTAGTGCTATTAGGAAGATGGGTCAAATTGGTAGGGGCACTACATAGCACAAGGACCTCTTCAACCCTTTCTTCTTCTTGGGACTCTTCATCACCTTGATAGGCCACGGGAAAATAATTTCCCAATTTCATTTCTACAAACAACACTTCATTTGTGTTATTGTACTTAGTGATCATGAACTTCATTTGGGGCTCACACTCGATGTGGATTTGGTTTGGAAATCCCTTTCAAGGTAGCCACAAATGTGAATAGTCTTTTTTGGCATATTCATTTAGAGCCTGTGTAAATTCCCTTCCTAGTATGATACCATAGGTGTCTAGGATGTCAGCAACCTAGATGTCAATCACTTGCTGCACTCTTGGATCAGTTGCAATCTGCATAGGAATCTCGGTCATCTCCCCTACAATTTTCACTTCTATCTTGTCCAACTGAGTTACTTTCAACCTAAAAGGGATTAGAGTTATCCCTATCACTTGGCATAATGTGAAAGGCATGACATTGGCATAAGCTCCTAAATCTAGCAGGTAATTGTGTAGATTCTTGGTAAAGATGTGAATTGTCATAAGGAAAAGAGGGGCTTCTAGCTTCCCTTGAAACATCCCCACATAAACATCAGCCTAGGCCACTTGAGTCTTATCCTTGTCATTATATTTATCCTTCGTTTGCACTTTATTTTACTTTTTAGCTAGAGGTTTGTCCAACGACTAAATTTTACTAATTTGCTGGTTTGGGGGCTAATCGGGCTTCTTTCCTATGATTTCCCTAATCATCGGCTAATTGTTGGGGGTATCAAATGAAACCCTCTAGGTAGGTACCTTTGGAGCTATTTTTTATGGGGATGTTCCATTTAGTGACCTAAAGAAGGCATTTCTAATAACAGGTACCCTTAGCGATTCAAAGGCAAACAAACTCAATTTGACTTTCTTGAATTCATCTGCTACATATTCTCCCATTTGTTTGACTTCTGCTTCAAAAAAAAATCCTTGGGAAGAACTAGTGGGATGATCTTGGGTCTGATTAGGCTGCCTATTTTTATTGAAATACTGAGTAGGCACATGGGGATAAGTTGGATTGTTGCTAGCATTAGGATCAGGCGAAGTGTTGAAATTGTTGGGAGGGGTAGAGGTTGTGAAGGGACCACCAGCTTGCCTATTTCTCAAGTTGTAAGGAGTTTCTCTTTGGTGGAACATATGGACTTCATCCTCATGTGGCTCCTCCTCATCTATGGGACCATTATCTACTGAATCAAAGAGTTGAGATAAAGAGCTCTCATTACTTACCTCCTTCGCTTCTCCATCTTTGGGGGAAGCCTCCTTCTTGGGAAAGTTTCTTTCACTTTGTGGGAAAGGAGCTTGATTAACCACTGTCATTGAGGAATCATATGGCTCTGATGGAACTAGATCTCTACAACTCAATCCATCAACAACATTTTGGACTTCTACTTGAAATATTTCTGCAGCAGTTTAGAACTCCAGGCAATCAAGCTTGAAATGCCTATTGGTCTTGTGAATTTGACACCATCCAGATAAGGTAGCCTCAGTCAAATAAACTTTTCTTATGGATTTTTCAACACCACCCCATTGGTCAAGAAGTGTGGGAACACCTCCATTTTTTGGCCTAGTGTTCCAAGTTCTATTAGCCTTTGTGATAGCCTTCTTTCAAATTTTTGCCCTGAATTCTAACCTCTTTCATAATTCTAGACTGATGATACACCAGAATCATGATTATCTCAATTGAGGTTGGCTTGAATGCTTCTCTAAGAAGCTTGTAGCTGGTTATTTTGGGTCCATAGATGTGTCATCTCTATGGACAACTTCTTTACTAGTTCAGTCAACTCATCGATTCAATCCTTCTCTATGTTACTTTGAGGAGGCACTGAGTTTTGAAGGAAAATGAGTTGCATCACCGGTTGGTTCTATTGGGTAGGTGGGAATTCTAAATTCTGCAAGTATGTAGGCACTTGAGCTTCTTGAGAATAGGCTTGTTGTTGTGGAGGCTGCAAGTAATGTGGCACTAATGTAGCTTGATTCAATGGTTTCCCTAGGTGTGGTACGATCGACAATTGTGGAACTTGGTTCAGCAATGGTGTTTGATGAACCAAGGCATGAGTGAGGCCTTGGATTTGAGTCAGGTTGGCAGTTGGCCATAATGAGGGAAATGGCCCTACAATGTGTTGCCCCAAGTTTGTGCCTTCTTTGACTACTTTTGTGTATGCATCCACCAATCTTATAGGTGGTTAGTGCATCCTTTTGACCAATGCAGATGTAAGATTATCCAAGGTAGCATAGTACACCAGCCTAGATGAGGGATCATCAACCACATAAGATCAATGAAATCTTTCATTAAATGAGTTGATTTGTTCATTGAATTCCTTTCTCATAGACATGAATTTTTGGTACAACTCTATGGGGCTGATGGGAACTTTAAACTTCTATAAAAAGGTGTTCTTCATTTTATCCCAAGAAGTGATAGATCCAATTGGCAGATGGATGTACCAATAAAAACCCTCATCCCTGATTGAGTAAGGGAAGAGTCTACAAGCCATGTCTTCATATTCAATTTGCATATCCTTTAATGTTGTTTGGAAGATCTTGATGTGTTCTTCTGCTATCCTTTGTGGATCATGTGGATGGAACTTGGTGCAAAATCCATCTGAATTCTTTGGCATGTCATGGTAGTCATTGAAGGACAAGGGTGATGGGCTATTGACCAACCAAGCCATTGTGGGAAGTGGAGGTTGTAATTGTTGTGCTATAGTAACTTGGGGTTGAAATGGGGCAGTAGTTGGGGCAATGCCTTCGAAGTGAGGTGTAGGGGTGAGGAAATCACCTTGGATGTGGGAAGCGAGTGGTGAAAATGTTGTTTCAAGAGAAGGAGAACGTGGAGATGGAGGATGGAAGGAGATAGAGGGGATGGAGGTCAAATGTTGTTGATGGGTGTTTTTTCACTTTCTCAACACTGATAGCATACATGTATGTTATCTCTCTTGAAAGGTAATCTCTACAACTAAGTTTTAGAAATCACCCCAAGGTCTCTCAGGTGTCATGTCATGACTTGCAAAAACAACTCAGTTGTTGATGTGATTTGTTGGTAATAACTAAGGGAATTTATGGTTTATTAAGCATGGAGGGAATTGGGTCTACCAATAGAGTTTTATAATTTCTGGAAATGAGTTAACAGTTGTTGCAAGTTTAAAACAACAAGCTAAAACTCCTTCTTGCTCATCATATTTTGCTTTACAATGATACTGGAACTTTACTTTAACTTTGGATTTTAAAGAAATAGAAAAAGGGAAAAAGGGTTAGAAGTTTCCTATACCTACAACTAATGATGAATAGTAATAATGGAGGATGCTACAGTGGACATACTTCCTAAAACTAAGTTTCACTTAACCAGGGACAACCCACAATCTCATGAAACTAGTGCAATCTTCAAAGGGTCATTGCAGATTTTTAGATTGTTCATTCACCATTAAAGCATGAATAACAATTGAACTTAAGTGCAGCAATATGAGTAATGCTCAGACTAACTTTACACAATAGTTTAGCATCAATAAATAGCCAAAAGTATGAGAAAGGAAGACATCAAACACCATAGCATACTACATAAAACACCATAGCATACTTCACCATTAAAGCATAGCATAGACTAATAATTGAAAGTAACTTAAAACGTGAAAAAGCAGAGCTAAAATCTAATATTTGGAGATAAAATCATGCACACATGAGAGCTATACACAAGAAACCATCAAAACAATGCTTTTCACGTATATTTTTGCAGCATCATATCTTTACAACTCATCTTTCTCTTTTAAAATGAGAGGATGCCCCTATTTATAGTCTTCAAATAGTGAAATGAATGGACAAGATTCAATTACAATGAGTGGTCAAGATTCATTTTCACTTAGGGTTTCACCTACCCCCAATATATTACAATATAAAATTGACTTTTTTCTTTTTCTCTATTTCGTTCTCTAGTCTATTTTGTCTCATAGTTGTTTTTGTCTTGTAGATACCTTTTCAGCCCTTACAACTACTTCAGCAAGAATTCATCATCGATGATAGGCTTCTGAGCCTCTTTCTGTGTTGTTGCATACTCAACAAACTTGTCGATCATGGCTATGAATTTCTTCTCTTCGGATAACTTGGACTTGCAGATCTAGAAGGCTATCTTCTTGAATTTGTTAGTGATTTGCTCCCAGTGTTTAGTGCACTTGGGTGTAGCCTTGATAACTTCTTCATATTGAGTGAAGGCCCTTGTAGAAAAATCCATAAAATTTGGTGATAATGTATCTCCAACCCCTTGTTCCATCTTCTTATGAAATAATGGCTTGATCTTCTCTAGATCTAACTCCAAAGCAAGAATTTCATAGTTTTCCATCGTCTTCAAATAATCTTCACTATTCATCTAGTAGTCTATGACCCATTCATGGTCAAACTCCAATTCATGTAAGGACTTCTCCAAGATCTCTTTCTTGTAATTGAGATTCATCTATCATGTCTCCACCAGCCAATGATCTTTTTGCAGCTCCAGATCCTTTTCCAATGTTTATTGGGAGAGCTTAAGGATGCTCTCAAGATTAGGATAGGTTATCCTATATAGCTCAGAGAACTCTTTACAAGTATTTATCATATCCTCCACCTGCTTTTGTAAATTTTGGAATTTATTGAACACCCTAACAGCATGATAGATTCCCATGTCATCATTGTATATCACCCTATTGAACCAATTCGCAGTGGACTTGGTCTAGTTTTTCATCTTCTCCATTCTATTTAGCACCTCCTTGGAGAGGAGAGAAAGCGCAAACAATTTCATCGAAGCTTCTTCTTTTGTGGACGTCCATTGTTGAATGTAAGCAGTAAGGTCCGCCACTTATGCCTTCAATTCTTCTTTAGTGAATTGATCCTTGTTCATCTATTGTATAATGGTAGACACTGACCCCTGGAGATCATCCATATTTTTTTCATGAGTTATCGGGCCCATATTGAGTGTAGATATTTGGAATTCTTGCCACTAAAAAGTTATGGCATCTTTTCTTACTATTGGGGTGGCAATTTGTAGTGTCTAGGACCCAGAGTCATCAACTGTGATATGCGACCTGATTTTAGGCTTCTTCTCCTTCTGAGTCCTTGTCTTGGATCTATCTAGAATTGCTTCTAGCATCACCTTTGGGTCAACAACCATTGGAGCTTTCCTCTTCAATTATTGTTACAGCTAGACAAGAACCTTTGTTTGACCCTTTGGTGATTCATGATCACCTTCCTCTTCCTTTTCTTTTTCTCGTTGATCTTCTTCATTACCAAGAGCCTCTTCATCATTCTTTTCCTCCTTGGTGATGCTCCTTTGGGCATGTGTCTTCTTCTAGCTCATGATCTGACATTTCCACCACATAGTGCTCATCAAGCTCTTCATCCTTAGAGGTTTGCGGTCCTTCTTCATTAGAAGCCACCTTGTCCAATATTATACTTAATCTGCCCTCCTGATGTTCAAAATAATCATCTTTCTTTGAATCCTTGGGCTCATTAGCTATGCCTTACTCAGCCTCTTTGTGTTGCTCTGTGCTTAGTCTCTCGATTTCCTCTGAGATCTGCATTGTGGCCTTCATTTTTGGTGGCTCGGTAGGTAGTGGGGAAAGAGGAAAAGTAGCAGCAAGTTGAGCCATTAGAGCTTGGATCTTGGGGTCAAGGATTAACCCCGAGAGCTCAATGGGCACGTTCTGCATATACACTATGAAATATTGTGACAAGATAGGTGGTGCCATAGAGATTGATGGCATAGATGGTGATAGAGTAGAAAAGGTAGGTATTGGAGGTGAGAGCGAGGAAGATGATAGTGGAGAGGTGGTCAAGGAGGAGGAGCCCAATACCATCATTGGAGCAGTCGACGAGGTGGAAGTGAGGTGGACCAAGATGTCCACGGTGGGTGAAGATGAAATAGGCAAGGATTTCAAATCAGAAGGTGGAGTGGTGATGGCAGCAGCAATAGTGGAAGTAGACATCATAGGTGGGGAGTGAGGCTACACAGTTTCTTCTTCCTCTTCATGTTGAGGCTCCTCATGAATAGTAGGTATTTCGAGCACAAATGTCCCCATTCTCTTTGTCCTCTTGGATGACTGGCTTTCGGTCACCTTCCTAGAATACACCTTATGTTTAGGATTGTGCTCAAGTGTATCCTTCCTTTTCTTGGATCTCATGACCGGAAGGGACTTGGGAACTTCACTAGATGATCTTACGATGGCATCATTGTTAGTTTCACTTTCAAGCTCATCCTCAAGCTCCCCATATGTCAATTTTGCACCCTTCTCCTTTAGTTGGGTGATTTTTGCTTCCATCCATTGCCTAGTTTCATGGTCAATAAGGCAAGTGAGAATGTCTATGTCAGTGACATCTTCAATCTAATCAATAACTTGTAGGGTCATCTCATCCAAGGCATGGTATCTATCATCTACAATGTTATCATCCTTAACAATTTGATCAGGTACAGGAAATATATTGATGGACTTCACAAACTAAGTGGTCATCCTCATGTAGTGCTACATCCTTACCTCTTTTTCATCATTATAGTTAACCCAGAAGTCCTCAATGTGAGGTTGGTGGTTGTATTTCCTCCCAACCCACTATCTGTGTGAAGTTCCAAGTGATCTCTACCAATTCCTTTTCTAAGTATTTCACACATGGAGTAGTAGGGAAATCATGCATTCCTTGTCTGAAGGTTAGGGGATATAGTATCCCAGCTCGATTTTTATCACTCAATAATGTATAGGTAGTCTTCAATTGCTAAGAAACCTCCAACAAGATGATCTGGTCATTAGGGTAGTGCGGTAGCTGGTAGGGTTTTCTCAAGAACCCTTCTTCCCTGATGTAAGTGAACTTTTGGAATTGGATGAAAAAATATCCAAATCCCTTTATAAAGGCTTTGGAACTATGTGTTACCCTTCTCTCAAAATCTCCTCCCAAGAGTCTGATTATATGCTCAATGAAGGAATCATTTACTCTCTTGTATTCCCTTTTGAAATTTTTGTACTGCAATTGAGAGTAGCAGTCATAAAATTTGAGGTATCCCCTTCTTGTCACCAATGTTCTTGCACAGAATATTCCTTTGTATGGGAATTTCTCTTCCAAGAGATAGATAAAATATAAAGTCATATACAACTAGAAGGTCTTCTTCATTGCCATGAGTTGGTTATGCAGGTTGTCACTCATCATTTTAGCCCAGTGGAATTTAGCTTCACCTCAGATGATTTCTTCTACGAAGTAGAAAATCCACTCTTTGAAGAATGAAGCAGTCGACGAGCCCATTACTCTACTCATGAAAGTGACCAGATCATGGTATTCCTCAAACAAATCAATCCTAAATAGATTTTGAGGCACATTTTTGGAATTGCCCCTCTTGTCCTTTAACCAATGTTGGTTGATCATTCTTTTTCATCCAAGAGGGTCCTATTGCCACACATTTTGAGCAAACCCCTTTTTTGTTTCCTCCATCTTGTTGAATGTTGGGATGCCAAATGTTCTGCTAATAGACTTGGCAGATAAGTCTGCCAATACTCTCCCATCCTTATCAATTATTTTCTTATTGGAGTGATAACACTCCTAGTAGGCCATAACTAGCTCTAGAGCAACCAACACAGGGGGAAATCCAATCGACTTTGCAAGGCCACTTCCTTTGATCTTTCATGCATCCTCTATAGTAGGGTTGACCGTCACCCTTTATTTGAACTCGTCTATATTCACATGTCCTATGTCTATATCTGAGACTGCGTCCTAGGTGGAAGCGAGCTTGGATGTGCACTCCACCTTGTGAAATTGATACTTCATTTGTTCCTTTTCTTCTTTTCCCCTAGGTGTTCTTGTGGGATTCTTTCCCTAGTCATTTTTTCCCAAAGGCATCCCTCATGATCCCTTAGTAGGTTCCATAAATCCTACACAAAAAAGGTGTAGTAAGTACATTGATATATTAGTAGGGAAAATATCAATTAAATCCTACAAATTTACTATTAGATCTATTTATATGCCCTTGAAGAATCATAACATTCATCATCATTACACATTTGGATCTCATCTGGGTCATTTGTGTCAATGTAAATCTGGGGGTGCAAGTTTCCCCTAGGCGGAAGCCATTATAATGCAAGTTGTTAAAGACTAGATGGGACCAAGGAATCTCACAGATGGCCACCCACATCAAAATTTCCACATGGCATGTTTGGTAGGAAAATCTAAGTCTGGGTCATTTGGCATGCGTGAAATCCTTATTGAAAGTGCTTTCAGTTGTTTTCATTTATCAAACTGACCTCTTCTGGTTTATGTGGGTATAGAGGGTGTGGGCATCATGGGGTGGAAAGCCCTTAGAGTTTGGTTGTTAAGTAGAAGAATTGGATGGACGACGTCCCGCAAGAAGATTCCTGCATTACGAAACCCGCAGATATTTTTAACGTTATGAATTATGCCTTGAAGTCAATCTTTGAAGTTGACCTTGGGAGTATGAAAGTCAAATGGTGGGCCACTCCTAGATTCTCGTCGTTAAGGAACAACCATATGGGGACGGTTGGTCATGGACAGCGGTCCACATAGGTGGGCCCGTAGAGACCACTTGTACTAAGGCTTTGCACTAGAAAACTTTAGAGTTTAGCAAAGGGAAATACCTCTCACGCGGCCTATACGGTGAGAAGATGTAGGGGCTCGGCCATTAGATAATGACTTTGGGGTGATGGCATCCCACAAACTGACGCCCACAAGAGCAGACCTGCAAGGGCCTTCCGCATTAAAGCTATGTTTTAAAAAACTTGAGATTTCATTTCAAGGAAGCATAGCATGTTGGTCCTACAACACAGAGGGGTGCTAATTCTTTTCCACTAACCAAAGGCAACAAGGTAACTACCTCACGCAAACGGCAGTCCATGTATCTTGGCCCGCAGAGAATTCTAGACTTAGAATTTTGATGATGAATTCGTAGTTTTGACTAAGGGAGATGCTAACCATGGTGCCCACATGATGAAACTGTGTTAGGGTTTTATTGTGTGAAAATAGAAATGATACAAGAACAGTCCACAGATGGAGTCCTGCATGGGAACCTTTGCAAAGCGGGAGTTACATAGCCATTTTTTGTTCTTAACATTTTCAAGCGATGAGAAAGGGAACTATGGGGCCAACGAGGCAGATTGCAGGAGTGTATCCACCATTCAAGGAATGAAAAGGGAAGAACAAGGCTCCACATGAGTGCAGACACAAGGTTTTCACATGCTCCAAGGGGTTTTCAAAATGTTGGGTAGATTTTCAGCACAAGGCTAAAAGTTGTAGTGGGTTCGATGAGATTGTTGGGGTGGATTAGTGTTTGATCTTCAAATATTTTAAACAACTACGAAACCATAACCAATGAAACATTTTAAAATTTTAAATTCTTGGCAAAGAAAACAACTTGAACTCACCTTGAAATTGCATGGATGAGCGAAGAAAATTTGGCTCAACTTTTATGGGAAGCTTTGCACAAGTGGGAACTCCATTTTCTCCTCTCAAATTTGAATGCTTTGGGTAACAATGACAGATGAGGAGCTTCTATTTATAGGTGAGTCACCATTAATGCATGCATTTAATTATAGGTATGACTGGTAGCTCAATTGGTGAGGTGCAAAAACCCATGTCAGGTTGGACGCTTAGCGAAGACGCAATCGGCGAAGACGGCTATAGAGCCTGCCATGTGGGCAGACGCAGTAGGAAGGTCATTACTTAGCAGTGGAGAAATAACAATAGTCCGCACAATGCAACCCATAGATGCAGGTCCACCGGGCCTAGTGGACATGGTGGCAAACAAGGGACAGAAGCCCACAACTCAAATCTCGCAAAAGTGAAAGACTTAGTGAATTTTGGATAGGTGATCTTGGTCAGCTAGAATTTGATGACTTTAAGGCATATGACCAATTTGAGCTCAGAAATAGGGGCATGCAAAATGAGATGAGAGAAAAAATGACTCAACGAGAGCAAAACAAAAAACAAAAAAGGTGAAGGGGGTCCCCAGTCCGAATAGGGCGTGTGTGCTATAGGCACAACAAGTTTCTGCATTGGCATTTGATGATTAATCATTTAAGCAGTTTAAGTATTAATTTTAGTAATTGAATTGAAGGTTAAAATATGTGACAATTGATTCACCTCCCTCCTTATTTTTCCTATTCAACAATTGGTATCATAGCTTGGTTCCTTGGTGAAGATCTTAACCGCTTGAGGAAGGTCCAGGATGGCTAGGAAAATGGTCTTTGATTATTCGAGGTTTGATGGAAGAATATCTAGAGTATTGCATATATGATGTGGAGAACTCTTATAAGAATCCCTATACTCCTCTTGCTACTAGTCCAATTACACCTGAAGAAATCAGAGCACATGAAGCGAATAATAAGGTGAAGTTCATCTTGAATAATAGTCTAGTACATTTCGAGTTGATTAAGGTTCAAAATTTGAAGACAACTAAGGAAGTCTGGGATGCTTTAGAAAGAGCACATGATGGTGATGAAAGAGCTAAAGAGGCGAAATTATAGAATTTGGAAACATAGTTTAATCTTGTACATATGTCTGAAGATGAAAATGTCAAAGCTTATGTACAGAGATTGGATGAGGTAGTGGCTGGAATTGTGATCTCTTAATGCTACTATAGATGAAACTGGGATTGTAAAGAAGATTCTCAGAACTCTTCCAGATGCTTACAGTGATAAGGTGAGTGCTATTGAGCAGACTATAGATTATAAGACTTGTACTAAGGATCTATTGTTAGGATTTTTGACATCTTATGATATGAGGAAGCTAGGTCTAAGAAATGGAGGCAAAACAAAGACTGCTTTTAAAGCTACAAAAACTAAAGATCCAGATGAAGAAAACTTTGATGAAATAGAAGCTAACTTTGTAAGAAGAATGAGAAAAGGATCTGGTAAGTATGAAATTAAGTTTCCATTTAAATGCTTTAGTTGTGGAGAAATAGGTCATTATGGTGCAAAGTGTCTAGAAAGAGCTAAAAGAAATAAACAAAGATATGAGAAAGAAAAGAAAGGAAAGAAGATTAACAGAGCTTACTATGTGAATGAGAATGTTAGTATATCAGATGATGATTCAGAATATGAAGATCTAGATGACAATGAATGCTTATTCTTGGTGATTAAGGATGAACCTAATTCTACTAATTCAGAAAAAGAAAAAAAAAAGTAAAGGAAAGTCCTCCGGAAAAGGAGATATTGCAAGTATGAGAAAGTTTGGTGGCGTTGTCATTAATGTTGTCATTGATATCAACATAGTTCAACATGTTGAAAATTGTACATGTATAGTTGAGATGCTACTAAGATGTTGTGAGTACATGGAGCTATCTTCATGACATCATAGATGTGCTAAAATGATGAGTTTAAAAGAGATTTTGAGAAAATTAATATAGAAGAGAAGTCAAAGTTATGAATGTGTTCAGAGTGTGCTCTAGTATGTGCTCCACAATTCTCTTGTGTTGATCCTATTATTGTGCAGATCTAAAGGTTTGCTAATGGTGATCTTGTGGTGATATTTCTTGAGTTCTAACTTCTGGTGTGATGGTATGTGAAAGTTGCGTTCACAGGTGTGTGAACTATTCTGGCAGAGTTGGTCTTCTGTGGACTGGGATAAATATTTCTACTCCACAATCCTCCACTATTCTATTTCAGATTTTTTGGATCTGGCATATGTCTTATAGTGGTGTTTTCTTCATTCTAGCAAAGATGTGTGTGTTTTGGTGATCCATAAATCATGTTTCTAAGTTGTATGTGTTTGCACAGTCCGGATGGACTGATGGAAGAAGTTCAGTGTTCAAAGTGTGTTGCACTTGTTGCGGATATATCTGAAGGAATCTGAGATGTTTTCTCATGCATAATGAAGTGTGTTGTGTCATTTATGTGTCATCTATTGTTGGGAAGCATGTGCATCAATGGTCATTTGTGTTTTCATTAGGTTTGGTCGACCTGGTGTTTACACTTCATACGAAGAATAAAATTTAATTAAGGAAGCGTGTGATTGATCTGATACATTATTTTTGGTCTTGGTTAAATTTTTTATTGGTCCACTCTCATTCCTTTCCACTATGGAAATGTTGAGTTTCCGAACTAATTTGAATTTATGAATTGAAGTTTATGTGGCCAACCTTGGAGAAATTTTTCTAAGGTTGAGATGGTATAAATAAAAGTCAGATTGTGAATATTTGAAGGAGTGATGCAAAGTCACGAAGTAAGCCAAAAATCAAAAGAGTAGAAGTGTGTGAAAGTGAGTTGAGGTAGCAGTTATTCATTGTGTTAGATTCCTGAAGGCAGTGAGTTGAAGGTTTTTGCAATCTTTTAATCAAACTTGTGTATGTGTGTTAATGATGTGGTGGATCTTTTGTTCTCTTTTGTATATGTAGGCAGTGAGCCTCCTTGTTGGATAGTGAGTCCTTTTTGTAGGAAGTGAGCCTTTGTATTTGGATAGTGAGTCCTCTTCTAGGTGGTGAGCCCTTAGTAGTGAGCCTTTGTATTTTGTTTATAATCTCTTTATATTGTGAGTTAATCCTCACCATGGTTTTTCCCTCATTGGGTTTTCCACGTAAAAATCTGGTGTTCATTGTGTGGATTTTTCTTTCTGTTATTTGGGTTCCATGCTCATACTTAATAACAGAATAGTGTGGTTGTGGAATTGATAAGTGTTGAAGTTTTTAGGTTTTAATTTTGTGTCAACTGATTCACCCCCCCTCTTAGTTGTCCTACGCCTTTTTTACAAATGGTATCAAAGCATTGGTTCCTTGGTGTAGAGCTTAACCACTTAAGGAAGATTCGATGGCGCATAAGTTGGAAATCCCTATGTTCGATGGAATTGAATACAGTGATTGGAAAGTGCAGATGAGAGGATATATTGTTTCTCTTGGTTACAAGACCTGGAAGGCTGTTGAGATGAAGTATGTTGCTTCAACAAATGGTCCTACTACTGCAGATGAGGTTTCTACTTATGAGGAGAATGAGAAAGTGAGGTGTGCTATTTACAATGCTTTATCCAAAACTAAGTGAACTAAGGTTCTTTCTTTGGATGTTTCTTATGATTTTTGGAAGAAGTTGGAAGAACTATATGAAGGAAATGAAAGAGTAAAGTTGACAAAGAAGCTAGCAACAAATCGCAGGATTTGAGAATTTGAAAATGGATGAAGGTGAAGAGTTTACAAGCTATTTCTAGGGGGTTGAGATGATAGAAAATGAAGTTAAGAATCAATGGGGAAAGCTAACCAACGAAGATATTATTGAAAAGATCCTGATCACCCTACCAGATTGCTACAGTGATAAGATCTCAGTTATTGAAGAGATGTATGATCCTAAGAAGTATACTAAAGAACAGTTATTTGGAACCTTGCAAGCATTTGAGATGAGAAAGTTCAATAAATAAGACATGAAATAAGAAAATACAGAGACAAAATTTAAGGAAATGAAGATTGAAGATGATCCGGAGAGTGGTGGTTTTGATGAGTTGGAAGCGAACTTCACTAGGAAGTTGAAGAAAGGTACCGGAATTATAAAGGTATGTTGCCCTTTAAATGTTTCAGTTGTGGTAATATTGGTCATTATGCTTCAATATGTCTAAATAGAGTTGTACATAAGAACAACAAGGATTATAAAGATAAGGATAGAAAGGATAAGAAATACAAGAAGCTATATTATGTTAAAGAAGAAGTTAGAATCTCTGATGATGAATCTGAAAATGAGGTTGATGATAGTGATTGCTTGTTTTTAGCTTTGGAAAACAAATTTGTATCTACTAACCCTAGAAAATGTGCAAGCAATAATGCTCTAGAGAACAAAAGGAATAAGATGGAAGGTACTTTGGTCACCGCCTTTCATGCAAGACAGGATGAAGATTACTGGGTGATTGACAGTGGATTTTCTAATCACATGACTGGAGATAAAAGTAAGTTCACTAAACTTGAAAAGTATGATGGTGGTTTATTCATGTTTGGTGATGATTCAAGAGCTAATATTTTTGGGAAAGGCTCAATTAGTTTTAATGGAGTACACAACACTAATGATGTATACTATGTGAAGGGTTTGAGGCATAATTTTTTGAGTGTTGGATAGATGTGTAGCAATGGTTTTAAACTTGTGTTTCAAAATAATACCTATGAAATCAAAAAAGGATCCAAAAATGGAGATATGGTTGTTGATAGAAGGAGAACTCATGGAAACATCTATCAACTTAATGGATTTTATGGTCAATTCCTTGTATCTCAAGTCAGTGAAAGTTGGTTGTGGCACCGGAGAATGGGTCATGTAAACTTTGATAATCTGGTCAAAATCAGTTCAAAAGAAATTGTCTGATGTATGCCTAGAATCACAACGCTTTCTAATACTATTTGCAAAAGTTGTCGGTTGGGGAAATAGACAAGATCCAGCTTTAAGGGAAAAGAGCACTCTACTATCAGAATGTTGGAGTTAATTCGCACTGACCTCTATGGTCTGACTAGAACAGGAAGCCTGAATGGTGACAAGTATTTCATGCTTCTTATTGGTGATTATTCTTGAATTACATGGGTTTATTTTCTTAGAGAAAATACTCAGGCTCTAGATAGGTTTAAAGTGTTCAAAGAACAAGTGGAAAATGAAGTAAATTTGAAAATCAAATGTTTGAGATCTGAAAGAGGAGGAGAACTCACTTCTAGTGAGTTCAATACATTCTGTGAACAACATGGCATAAAGAGACAATTTTCTACTTCAAGAACCCCTAAATAGAATGGGGTAGTTGAGAGGAAAAATAGGATAGCACAGGAAGTTGCAAGAACCATGATGAAAGAATCAAATGTACCGGATGTGTATTGGAGAGAGGAAATGCACACTATTGTTTATGTTCTTAACAGAGTTTAGATTAGAGGAAACAACACAAAGAATCCTTTTGAGATATGGACTGGTAAGATTCCTACTATGAAGTACTTCAAGGTATTTGGAAGCAGATGTTACATTAAAAGAGATGATGAAAATCTTGGAAATTTTGAAGCTAGATGTGATGAAGGAATTTTTCTTGGGTACTCTACTACGAGCGAAGTATAAAAATGCTTCAATAAGAGATTGAGGAAGATTGTTGAAAGTGCTAATGTGAAAGTTGATGAAGACATGCATAGACCTATTGAGATAAGTGAAGTTGAACCTAATGATCCTATCTGTGTACATGTACTTGAGGAGAATAAGGAAAAGGAAGAAGAAGAGAAAGAAGAACATACTGAAGAAGAAGAAGAAGAGAATGAACCAGAACATGTCAATAAGACTCCTAATTATGTACAGAAGAATTATCTGGAGGAACAAATAATTGGAGGTAAGAGTGGAGGTGTGAAAACAAGTAGTAAAGTAGCAACTGAGGTAAATATGTGTTTACTCTCTAAAATTGAACCTAAGTCTGTGAGTGAAGCATGTGAAGATGAGAGTTGGATGAAAGCTATGAAAGAAGAGTTGCATCAAATAGAGAAGAATCAGACATGGGAACTAGTCCCTAGACCTATGAATAAGAATGTAATTGGTTCCAAATGGGTGTTCTAGAATAAGATGAATGAAAATGGAGAAGTTGTAAGGAATAAGGAAAGAATTGTATGCAAGGGATATTTACAAGTTGAAGGAATAGACTTTGAAGAGACATTTTCCCTTGTAGCTAGAATGGAAGCTATTAGAATGTTTTTGGCATTTTCTTCCCACAAGGATTTCAAAGTGTATCAGATGGGTGTCAAGTCAACATTTTTGAATGGTGAATTAAAGGAAGAAGTGTTCATGGAACAACCTGAAGAGTTTCAGTTATCTGAAAAACCGGACATGGTTTGTAAGTTGAAGAACGCATTGTATGGGCTAAAGCAAGCTCCTAGAGCTTGGTATGCAAGATTGGATAGATACCTAACAAAGCAAGGATTCAGTAAAGGCTTTTTTGACAACAATCTTTACTTCAAAGTGCAAGGTAACAAAATATTGATAGTAGTTGTATATGTTGATGATATTATCTTTGGTGGAAATGAAGGCATGTGTAAAAGATTTGCTGAAGAAATGCAAAAATAATTTGAGATGTCCATGATTGGTGAGTTGAATTTCTTTCTTGGTCTTCAAGTGAATCAAACTAATAAAGGGATATTCATTTCACAATCTAAGTATGTAAAAGAGATATTGAAGAAGTTTGGGATGGATGACTCCAAACTGGTTAGTACTCCTATGATAACCAAATGTAAGCTAAGAAAAGATGATGAAAATTTGCTAAAACTGATCAGAGAAAATATAGATCTATGATTGGTGGACTGTTGTATCTTACTGCTACCAAACCAGATATTATGCATGTAGTATGTCTAGTTGCCATATTTCAAGCAAATCCTAGAGAGGCGCATGTTACAGCTGTAAAGAGGATATTTAGATATCTTAAAGGTACATCAGTTTATGGCTTATGGTATCCTAAGGGTGTTGATTTCACCTTGAGTGCTTACACCGACGCAGATTGGGTTAGTTGTGTGGATGACCAGAAGAGTACCAGTGGAGGTACTTTCTTTCTTGGTGGTAGATTAGTTTCTTGGTCGAGTAAGAAACAAGACTCAATTTCTTTATCCAATGTAGAAGCAGAATATATTGTTGCATCATCCTGATGCACGCAGGTTTTATGGATGAAGAAAACTCTAAAAGAAATTGGAGTAATATGTGATGAGCCTATTCCTATTTTTGTGACAACACAAGTTCTATAAACATTTCAAAGAATTTGGTTATTCATTCAAGAACTAAACACATATTGTGTGATCGATTTTAGGTGTATCAAATGTAGATTAAAAAAAAATCAAACACACTGATAGAACATTATATCAAAATAGAAAATCAAATGAAAAGAAATGAAAACTCCATCTTTTGTCCTTGATGTCGTCCTATCATCCTTTATCTCCAATTTTTTTTGTTAATTCTAGCTAGCTCTCATATTATGTGCTAGGCTCAACAAACAGTCTTCCTAGAGAACGAGATTTAAAGATGAATGCATGCTTGAACTAGACATGATTGCTAGAATGAAAGATTACGAAATTATGAAAGCTAAAGATGATAATGACAATGCTAAAATGCTAGAATTCTAGAATGCAATTAAGATCTAATGTGCGTATGTCTATGTCTGTGTTGTGTGTAACCAATGCTTGGATTCACAGGGATATTTATAGAGTTTTCGAAAGATTTTTATTGGCTGATGTGATCAACGACTGCGAAAATTCCTGGTAGATCGAACGGTCGAAGATGGATAAGACTGGAGAGAAAAGTAGAAGAAAACAAAAAGCAAGATTTGTTTCCTTTTTCGTAGAAGAGATAAGATGAGATGATAAAGATGAATTGTAAAAATCATCTTTTTTGTGAGATTTTGAAGATAAATAATGAATTATAAATTCAATTACTCATTTATGGGTGACATGGAGATTTTTCTTAATTAAATAAAATATTCAATTAAGATTTGAAGAATTATAAAAGATTTCATAATTAAATAAAATATTTAATTATGATTTGAAAAAATATGAAGGGTATTTAATTAAATAAAGATATTTAATTAATTTTTTAAGAAATGACATTTAAATGAAATTAATTAAATAAAATATTTAATTAATTAGAAGAAAGATTTGAATAGGAGAAAGGAAATATTTAAATTTAATTAAATCAAAAGACTTAATTAAATTCAAAAGGTGATAATTAATTGAAATAAATAAAGGGTATTTATTTAATTAATCAAGTAGACATATGAATGTGAAATAATTAAATAAAGTTGATTTATTTAATTATGGCGGAAGAATAAAGTGAATGAACAATATAATTAAATTAATTAAATTTAATCATATGTAGAGGATTTTTAGAGAGATTAATTAAATAATAAATATTTAATTAAATGCCAGGATTAATTAGACATGACAAATTTTATGCATATACACATATCTATCAAATATCATTTCTTGAGAGAAAAAGTGTTGGAGAATGAAGCCAGATTGGAGTATGTGACAACAAAGGAACAAATTGCAAATATATTTACTAAGGCTCTTCTGAAGGATACTTTTGAGCATCTTAGGGAGAGGTTTGGGGTCATTGTCCCTCCGAACTAGGTGCACATGAAGGTGCATCAGCCCAGTGAATTCACAGATCCTTTTGTTATCTGAACTAATGAATGGGTCTACTCTGCAGGGGGAGTAGAAAAGGTTTTCATTGTTGCAGTATGAGTTGAATGTGTTAGAAACCAAGATCTGAAATGCAAACTAGAAAAATCACCTTCTACAGAAGAGAAAAACAAAAAAATAGAGATTGCATAAAGATGTGCAAATTGATATATTCGAAGTACAAATAATTACAAGAGATAAATTGCTTTATAAAAGCAAAGATGCATAAACCTAATCTTATCTTGAGCAAAAATATAGCTCAGCAAGATAAGGATAAAACATATAACTTAGGAATTAAATATTCCTAAGTAAACATATGCTAAAGTGTAATTAAATATTAATTACACCAACACCCCCCATAAGTGCAACTTAGGGAGAAGCAGATTATTATGCAAATATGAGTCCCAACAACAAGGCTTGATCAGGTACTCATTTACAAATGCAAAGAGAGAGAAAACCCAGTGGGAAAAACCCCCCCTCAATGAGATGAACTACTGCAAAGAAGCACTGGAAGAACTCTGATGAAGCAACACTGGACCCCCAAATCGGCAAGCAAGGAAAGATACTTTTGTTTGCAAAATACCATATTGGAATCACAAATGTAACAGCAGACCCAATGCCAAGGAACACTGGAAACTCACATACTGGATCAACCCTGGAATCTGTAAGCAACAGTAGATGAAAGGATGAATGAAGCCCATAATGATGACAAAATCTAGAAGTTTTGTCTCTCGAAGCCAATGCCAAACTTAAACTAAAATTGTCCATAAGATGAGTACCATCAAGATTCTGAAACATTAAGCATAAAAACATGGCCTTCAAACTGAGAAAGATCTGAACTAATGTGGATCAAGAACCATAAACTCCTAATGTGAAGTGTGAACCGAAGCAAACCAACAATGTGTCTAGTTAAGCAAGAAAGAAGCTAAAGGAAACAACAGGAAACTAGAAAAACTCATGCAAGTTGTCACCAATATTAAGAATGGATGCAAGAACCCCCCTTAATGGAATTTTATATCAGTTCATTATTACAATACCCAATGATTGCAGAAGGAGAGAATGCAAAACTACAGAAACATAAGCAAAAATGCAAACCTAGTGCACGAAACAAAAATGAATGCATGCATAAAACAAGGTACACATCTTCTATCAATGACCTTATATCTACATAGAGGCTGAAACCAACTTTCCAACGCCGTGAAAATCGTGAAAATTGGATAAGCGAGTCAAAAGATAGGTCTCCCAAAGTGAAAACAGAAACATCTAACTTCCAAGGCTGAAAAAGGCTTCAAAAATGAAAAACCAAAAAATAACACCTAAATCATTGCGTAGATCATCAAAACAGCTTTCCGACAATATCTCGTTTACAAGAAAAGGACACTGTATGCCCAAGTTACACCAGTTTTCATGACAGTGCTCCAAAAAAGTCTGATTTGGCCATCTACAACCCTCAAGGGCTAAAAAATAAGGCCCCTAGTCGCCTGGGCAGACCAGGGGGCTGAAGTTCAGGGGCCAGCGGCAAAGCCCCCGATCACCCACGTGACCGGGGTGGGGGCTTAAGATCTCGGCAAAGGGCTGAGCTGGGCACTTGGTCGCCCATAGAACCGCGGCTGTAAGGCAAAGCCCTCAGGGGCTGGGAAACTATAGCGGTATTGGTGGTAAGCGGAAGACTGCCGATGGCAGATGAGTGGCCGGCGGTGGGATGTAGTGGCCACTGCTTGGATGGGTGGCATAGAGCTTTTATATGGGTGGTAGAAAAAAACCATTGGTTTTATTTTATTTTTATTTTTTTTCAAAAATAGTGCCTCGTGAAGCTTGTCTGGGGGCTGTACAGCCCTCGAACAAAAAAAAATTTCCTCCCCAATCGACTGTGTCCAAATCGAACAAATTTTATATCAAAATAGGGTTTTTGGGCACTGTGAATCCAACAGCGAGGTCCGTTTGGGCCCAAAGTGCTTCAAAAATTAGGCGACCCCCAGATCTATCAATAAAATCACCGAGCTTGAAACCCTCGTAGATCTAGCAAACAGTGACCAAAATGAATGAAATAAAAGTCATTTCTGACTTTTTCCAGTGCTTTGAATCCAACGGAAAACCCCGATCTGATCCAAGATGCTACATAAAGATGCTCAAGGAATGAAGCCCTTGAGGGACCCCAAACGAGCTCTGTAATGTATTCCTCCAAAAAAGCTGAGAAGGGGCTACAAATCGAGGCTCTGATACCATGTTAGAAACCAAGATCTGAAATGCAAACTAGAAAAATCACCTTCCACACAAGAGAAAAACAAAAAAGTAGAGATTTCATAAAGATGTGCAAATTGATATATTCGAAGTACAAATAATTACAAGAGATAAATTGCTTTATAAAAGCAAAGATGCATAAACCTAATCTTATCTTGAGCAAAAAGATAGCTTAGCAAGATAAGGATAAAACCTATAACTTAGGAATTAAATATGCCTAAGTAAACTTATGCTAGAGTGTAATTAAATATTAATTACACCAACAGAATGGGTTCACTCCTAAGGGGGGGTGACCAGAGTTTTTGATCTTTCCCATTGATGTTAAAGGGGGAGAGGAAGTCATGTGAAAAAAAATTGCAAAGGAAGAGAAGGTTTTCTCCTAGAATATTGTGTAAGATGTTGGCTTTGATGGTTTTTCAAATCATGTGTTTTCATTAATGACAAAGGGGGAGATTGTTGCAAGTATGAGAAAGTTTGGTGGTGTTGTCATTAATGTTGTCATGATGAGTTTCCAAGTGCTTTTGAGAAAATTAATAAAGAAGAAGTTAGAATTATGAATGTGTTTAGAGTGTGCTCTGGTATGTGCTCCAAATTTCTCCTATGGTGATCCTATGATTGTATAGATCTGAAGGTTTGCTAATGGTGATCTTGTGGTGATATCTCCTGAGTTCTAGCTTTTGGTGTGATGGTATGTGAAAGTTACGTTCACCGGTGTGTGAAATTTTATGACAGAGTTGGTCTTTTGTGGACTGGGAGAAATCTTTCTACTCCACAATCCTCTGCTATTCTATTTCCAATCTTGCAGATCTGTCATATGTCTTATAGTGGTGTTTTGTTGGTTTTGGTAAAGATGTGTGTGGTTTGGTGATCTAGAAGTCATGTTTTTGAGTTGTTGTATGTGTTTGCACAGTTCAGATGGACTAATGGAAGTTTGGTGTTTGAAGTGTGTTACACTTGTTGTGGATGTATCTAAAGGAATCTGAGACGTGTTCTCATGCATAATGAAGCATGTTGTGTCATTTGTATGACATATTCTTGTTGGGAATCATGTACATCAATGGTCATTTTTGTTTTCATTAGGTTTGGACAACATAGTGTTTACACTTCATATGAAGAATAAAATTTAATTAAGGAAGTGTGTGGTTGATCCGAGACATTATTTTTGGTCTTGGTTAAATGTTTTATTGGTCCACTCTCATTCCTTTCCACCGTGGGAATGTTGAGTTTCCAACTTAATTTGAATTTATGAAATGAAGTTTATGTGGCTGACCTTGGAGAAAGTTTTCTAAGGTTGAGATGGTATAAATACAAGTCAAATTGTGAAGATTTGAAGGAGTGATGCAAAGTGATGAAGTAAGCCATAAATCAAAAGAGTAGAAGTGTGTGAAAGTTAGTTGAGGCAGCAGTTCTTCATTGTGTTAGATTCTTGAAGGTAGTGAGCTAAAGGTTTTTGCAATCTTCTAATCAAAGTTGCGGATGTGTGTTAATTGTTGTGGTGGATATTTTGTTCTCTTTTGTATCTATAGGTAGTGAGCCTCCCTGTTGGAAAGTGAGTCATTTATGTAGGCAATGAGCCTTTGTATTTGGACAGTGAGTCCTCTTCTGGGCAATGAGCCTCTATATTTGGTTTTATAATATCTTTATATTGTGAGTTAATCTTCGTCATAGTTTTTCCATCATTGGGTTGTCCACATAAAAATCTAGTGTTCATTGTGTGGATTTTTATTTCTATTATTTGTGTTTCATGCTCATACTTAATAGCATAATAGTGTGGTTGTGGAATTGATAAGTGTTGAAGTTTTTAAGTTTGAATTTTGTGACAACTAATTCACCCCCCCTCTTAGTTGTCCTACACCTTTTTAACAAGAGAAGGAGAAAAATGAAGGTATGGTTATCTCTACCCTACATGATAAACAAGAAAATAATTTTTAGGTAGTTTATAGTGGTTTCTTACATCACATGATTGGTGATAAAAGTTTGTAAAGCTTGAGAAATATGGAGGTCTGGTTATGTTTGGAGATGATACTGGTACTAAAATTTGTGGGATAGGTTCAGTAAGTTTTGATGGCAAGTATCATACTGATGATGTTTACTATGTTAAGGGGTCAAGGCATAATTTCTTGATCATTGGTCAATGTGTAGAAAATTATATGATCTTGTGTTTAAGGATGAGAAATGTGAGATCCGGAAAGGATCCAGAACATTGATTGCTATAGGAAAGAAATTTGAAGGGAATATTTATCAACTTATGGGTGCTGATGGACAATGCTTTATGAATCAGATAAATGATAGTTGGTTATGGCATAGAAGAATGTGTCACATGAATTTTCATAACTTGGAAATGATTAGTCTTGTTTAGGCCGTGAGAGATTTACCAAGAATTATAAAGCCTGTCAATGTTATTTACAAGAATTTTCAGTTTGGGAAGCAAGCAAGAAATCATTATAGATCAAGATAATAATCTACTACTGGGTTATTGGATTTAGTTAATACAGATCTATTTGGTCCTATGAGAGTGTGAAGTCTACTTGGTGAAAGCTACGTTATGCTTTTAATTAATGCTTATTCTAGATATACATGGGTTACATTTCTTAGAGAGAAATCAGATGCATTAGAAAGATTCAAGGCATTCAAGACTATAGTTGAAAATGAAGTGAATTTGAAGATAAAATGCTTAAGATCTGACGGAGGTGGAGAATTCACCTCCCATGAGTTCAATATGTTTTGTGAAGTGCATGGAATAAAGAGACAGTTATTTTCTCTGAGAAGTCCTCAGCAGAATGGAGTCATTGAATGGAAAAATAGAACAGTTCAAGAGGCTGCTAGGTCAATGATCACTAAAGTTGTATTACCGAAAGTTTACTGGAAAGAATCTATTCATACTGTTGTATATGTGTTCAATCAAGTTCAAGCAAGAGAAAACAGTACAAAGATTCCCTATGAGCTAAGGCACGGAAGAATTCCTACAGTTAAATATTTCAAGGTATTTGGAAGAAAATGCTATATCAGAAGAGATGAAGAAACTTTGGGAAAGTTTGATGCAAGAAGTGATGAAGGAATATTTCTTGGATACTCTACCAAAAGAAAGGCATACAAATGTTTCAATAAAAGTGTGAAAATTTGTAGAGAGCTCGAATGTGAAGGTTGATGAGATAGTGAAGAATTCTATTGATATTGATGGATATGAGTCTAATGAACATGACTATGCAAGAATAGAAGAAATTATGGAAGAACGTGATAAAGATGAGTAGAAAAAGTAGGATGAACAGAATGAGAGAGAAGAAGATGCTCTGGTGATGTCCCCTAGGACATCAAAATATGTACAGAGGAATCATTCAGAAAATCAGATTATTGGAGACAAGACAAAAGGTGTGTTAACCAGAAGCAAAGTTGTTGCTGAAGTAATTTTTTATTTATTCTCTAAGATTGAGTCGGAGACAGTAAGTGAAGCCTGTAAAGATGAACATTGGAAGGAAGCAATGAAAGAATAAATTTTGTAGATTGAGAAGATCAGACTTGAGAATTGGTCCTAAGACCGGTAGACAAAAATATCATTGGATCAAAATGGGTATTCATAAATAATTTGAATGAGAATGGAGAAGTTGTTAGAAAAAAAGCGAGGCTTGTGTGTAAAGGCTACTCACAAGTAGAAGGCATAGATTTTTAGGAAACATTTTCCCCAATAGCAAGAATGGAAACTATAAGGATGTTCTTAGCATTGGCTACTTATAAAGATTTCAAAGTCTATCAGATCGATGTCAATTCAACATTTCTAAATGGTGAGTTGGAAGAAGAAGTATGCATGGAACAAACCAAAAATATTTTAGTTAACAGATCAATCGGATATGGTGTGCAGATTAAAGAAATATTTATATGGATTGAGGCAAGCTCCTACAGCTTGGTATGCAAGGTTAGACAAGTATTTGATTCAGCAATGATTTAACAAAGGAACGAAAGATAGTAATTTGTACTTTAAGATTGAAAATGAGAAAATATTGATTGTAGTGGTATATGTTGATAACATTGTCTTTGGAGGAAATGAAAAGATGTGCAAGATTTTTGCAGAAAAGATGCAGAAATTATATGTTTGGGGAGATGGATTTCTTTCTTGGGCTACAGATTAATCAAATAGAGAAAGGAATTTTCATTTCACAATCTGAATATGTGAGAGATATGTTGAAGAAGTTTGGTATGGATGGATCCAAACTGGTAAGTACTCCTATGGTGCCTAGTTGTAAAGTGGGTAAAGATGATGATTCACCTAAGGCTGATCAGAGCAAGTATAGATCTATGATTGGTGGAATATTGTATTTGACTGCTACTAGACTAGATATTATGCATGTGGTATGTCTTGTGGCTAGATTTTAAGAAGATTTGAAGGAAATACATATTGCTATAGTTAAAAGAATATTCATATATTTGAATGTCACTCCAGATTATGGATTATGGTATCCTAAAGATATTGACTTTACACTTAGTGCATACACAGATGCAGATTGGGCTAGATGTGTAGATGATAGAAAGAGTACAAGTGGTGGTGCATTCTTTCTTGGATGCAAATTGGTCGCATGGCTGAGTAAGAAGCGATATTCAGTCTTTTTGTCTACTGTTGAAGCTAAGTATATTGTTGCTGCATCTTGTTGTACACAAGTTCTATAGATGAAATAGACATTGAAAGATATCACAGTGCTATATGATGATCCCATTTCTATCTTTTGTGATAATACAAGTGCAATTAACATTTCAAAGAATCCTATGATGCACTCGAGGATGAAGCATATATATATCATATATCATTTCTTGAGAGCAAAGGTCATGGAGAATGAAGCATATATATATCATATATCATTTCTTGAGAGAAAAGGTCATGGAGAATGAAGTCAAGCTTCAGTATGTTCTGACAAAGAATCAAATTGTTGATATATTTACAAAGGCTCTTCCTAAAGATACTTTTGAGTATCTCTGAGAGAAGGTATGGGTTATTTCCCCTCCTTTCATAAACTAAGATGCATTTGGAGATGCATCAGTCTGGTGGATTCATGGTTCTATCTTTTTGGATTGATGTTTTGGTGACTACCTCTTAGGGGGAGCAGGTAGTTTCAAGTGTTGTCATTGTGAGTATTTTGTTTTCATGTCAAAGGAAGATTTAATGAATATATCTTTTTCCTTTTCCATTGATGTCAAAGGGGGAGAGAAATCATGTGAAAAGGAGAGAAAGATAATGAAATAAAGTAGGTAATGAGGTAGATGATCTTTTGAGGGGGAGAAGCAAAAAGAAAAATCTTGAGAAGTATATTTAGAACTAGTATGATGTCTTTGATGGTTGTTCACATCATGTGTTGCCATCAATGACAAAGGGGGAGATTGTTGCAAGAATGGATAAAGGAATGAAAGTGTTTTCATTGATGTCAATTGGTCAACTGGTTATCTACTAGTTGTTGTTGATTGTATATGTTGAGGATATTGAGAAAATTGTATTAAAGAGATTATAGGTATTCAGTTGTTGCTCAGGATGATGATCTGGTACATTTCCCTATGTTTGTGTGGTTAAAATATGTTGGTCATGGTTGTTGAAGGTTACTATATCCAATTTTTTTGCTATTGGTTCATTGTGAAGTTTGAGTTGTGTTCACCAGTTGTGAACTATGTTTTTCTATGTTCTGGTTGAGGTTTGGGAGAAAATTTGTTGGTTCATATTTCTCTTTGATGAATTCTTTTGACCCGTGGTTACAGAGTGAAGATATTTTTGGTTTCTAGAAGTTTCAAGCTTAATTTTTCTATGTGTTTTACACTAATTTGGCTAACCATGCGTTAAGCACTATCTTCAAAGTTGATGAAATGTGTTGGATCTATTTTGGGTCTCAATGAAGTGTGTTTTTGGGTTGCCCTCATTCTAATTCCACCCTAGGATGTTTTGGTGATGACCTAATTTGAATTTAAAGTTTTATGGATGACTTTGTATCTTTTTCAAGGTTGGAGATAGTATAAATACAAGATGAGCTAGTAATGAAAAGTGTACAAGTAGACACGACTTTGATGTTGTTTAGAAAGTGTGAGTTATTTATGTTTTAGATCAATGCAAAGCTTAATGTTGAGTTTCTGAATGTGGTGAGAAGAAGAAAAACTCTATCATTCATGCAAGTTGATCAAGTGATTATGGTGGAACCCTTTGTTGCATTGGGATTGTTGTCTCTCTGTAACAAGTCTTCTTTGTCTTCTTTGTATCTTTGTGGCAGTGAGCCTTTTGGGTTGTAGCCCTGTTGGACAATGAGTCCTTGTTCTGGATAGTGAGTCCTTATCTCAGGCAGTGAGCCTTTTTGTAATTTGTTTTGATATTCTTTATAGTGTGATTTAATCCTCACCATGGTTTTTCCCTCATTGGGTTCTCCATGTAAATCTGGTGTTATTGTGTTTATGCATTGGCATTTGATGATTAATTATTTAATTAGTTTAAGTATTAATTCCAGTAATTGAATTGAAGGTTAAAATTTGTCACAACTGATTCACTTCCCCTTTTAGTTGTCCTATTCAATAGAGGCATCATGAGATCTCAAGTTTCACCCTAAGCATGGATCTACAAAGTCATATTTTGGAGAAAGTTCTAGAGGATCCATAGTATTAGGAGGTTAGAGTAGATATTTAGTCACAAAAATCCATTGCAAGAAGGTATTATGGCTATACATTAGAGTAAGATGGAATACTACAACATTTGGGTTATATTTATATGTTGGTTTTCAATGATCCTTGTACTGTTATATTATCTGATGCATATCATGCCCCATATGTAACACATCTTGATGTGAAGAAGATGCATGTGGATATTAGGCAATTGTCTTATTAAACAAGGATGAGGTGTGATGATATTGATTTTGTGGCTAGGTTCCTAGAGTGTAAAAGGGTGAAGGTATAGCATCGGTATTTGATGGGTCTCCTACAGTTGCACACTATTCCCATGTGGAAATGGAACATGGTTTCATTATTTCATCGTTGGTTTTCCCATGACTTCATGTCCTTATGATATCATTGTGGTGATAGTGGACAAGCTAACCAAGTTTTCTCATTTTTCACCTATGAGATCCTTTTATGTTGTTGCATCTATGACACATCTTTATGGAGGAGATTATGTGCTTTCATGAGATTTCTCATAGGATCATTTCTTATCATAACCCAAATTTCATGTCCATGTTGTGGAAATATTTTTAGCATTCTTTGGGATCTCAAATTTCTTGGTAATTAAGGTGTCTCAAACTTTGTAATTTCCTAGTATTAATTTAATAATTTAATTATGCCTATGTTGTAATTTCTTACTCATTAATTTTTCATCTAATATGACTTGGTACGATGATTTTTTGACATGTTCAAAGGTGATATGGAAGGTGAAAAGTATTTTGTGGTCCCCACAATTAAATTTAGGTGTCCCACTTTGGGAAAAGATTATTAACATGTGTTGACATGTTTGAGGGATCTCTATGACAATTCTATGATGGAATCCTATGACGATCTTATGAAAAATTCCTATGATAAAGTTATAATGTGTAAGAGCTAAATTCTATGATGATTTGGATGTGTTGATTAGAATATTTACATGGGAAAGTGTTAGATGCATAGGACAACTGAGAGAGGTGGTGAATCAATTGTACACAAAACATCCAAACCCTCAATATCTTTTTAAACCCTTATCAACCATTAAACCCTTATTGTGGATTAGCATAATGTAAACATATGAAACAACAATGCAAACACATCCAAACACATAAGAACACTATATTTACATGGAAAACCTAAGAAGGGAAAAACCATGGTGACGATTAGCTCACATATATAAATTGCAACACTAAATATAATTAGGCTCACTACCTAGAAAAAGAAGAAAGGCCCACTATCGGGTGGCTCACTACCAAGAAGAAAGTTGATAGAAGAAAACTATTACAAAGAGATTCACTATCTCAAGGAAATAGGAGAAATCCACCACTAAAAATTTATGCCATTCACAACCTTTGGCTCACTACCTCTAGCAACTTCAAGCACACTAAAAATGTAGACCCTTCTGCTCATTTCTTCAGAGTCATAGGCATTAAGATTGCACTCAGATCACCACACTTAATAAAATTCACATATTTCATACACCTTCTATAGATCCACACTCATCTCCAACAATTCACCTTACATTTATACCATCCATGACCTAAACAATCGCAATTAGGTCGGCCTAAATGAAACGTATACACCTAAAATATGCAACACTAAAATAGGTCAGCACCAAACACCTTCATGGTGGAAATAATGGAAGGATGACGATACCAAGGGTTAACAAGGACCCAAATCCACATCACCACCCTACACAATACATTCAAAATCCATGAGGTACCTTTGCAAATAATGCTAGCATGCCAGGTCGACTAAACCTAAACTAACACTACAACAGACCACATACACGCTTCTTCATAACATGAAGACCACACAAAAACACTTTATAGCATCCGCAAAACAACTCAAAATATTATAGCATCATCATAATATTTTGTAATTCTTCCAAAACTACCTGAAACAAAGAACACTATCATTATGTGCAACTAGACATATTGTTACAGAACACAACTTACTAAACAACCTTGTTGAACACCTCAACACCTGAAATCTCAAGAGAAAAAGGTTACGGATAATATAAGATCATTCCTAAATCCACATGACAAGAAAACTTACTAAAGATAAATGCAAATCAATCTCATTTCTCCTAGACAACCTTCTACACAAATAGATAAACTGTTAAACACAACTTTCACTTTCGTACAATCTAGAACCCAGAACTCTAGATATATAGCCTTTGAACATATTTGATCATCATATCCAAACCACACAAGCACATCTTGAACCATGAATAAATGCAAAGCGTAACACTGAACACTCCTCTATCACACTACACACTCTTTTATTTAAATTTTCTCAAAATCACTTGGAGACCAAGTGAACTTACTGTAACTACAACACTTATCCATCAAGACATAAATGAAAACATTAATGAAAGCACCACAAAACCTTCTTATCAAACCATAGCACAATCACTTGACCACACGAACTGACGAGGGAGCAAACCCGAGACACAGAAATAATGCACACAACTAGAAAACTTTATTATTATTCAATAATGAAAATCTTACATGCAGAGGATCCAAAATCCTCAAGCTCTGCGATACATGCAAGCTACAAAAGTTTCAAAAAGATTACAGACATTACAGAAAATCCCCTTTTCGCAGCATGCGAACTCTTTCCCCAAAAAGCTACCCAAAAATCAGAAACTAGCCCATAAATAGCCCCTTTTCGGTTTGGAGGCAAAAACAACATTCGAGTTATGAGTTTTGGCGGTTTGGTGCCAAAATTACAATTTGAAATTCAAATTTAAATTCACATTCAAAAATTAGCACATTTCTAAAATATGCACCAACTTCCGGAAGCCATAACTTTTAATTCGACCGTCGGATCTTCAATGATAATACCTTTTTGGAAAGCTCTCGAAAAGACAATTTTCTATAATGTAGGCCTATGGCAAACTACTTTGGCATTTTCACAAATTTTCGGGCCCATCCGGAACCGTTTAGTGCCTCAAAATGGACTCGGAAGGTTTTTCAGGGCAAAAAGCATAAACTGGAAGTTGAATAACTTTCAAACCATGAATGATCTTGATTTGATTATTTCACCAAAGTGTTTATTTTTCCATCCTGAACCTTCCCATAAATTTCAATCTTCCCACGCCTTTAGATTCACACCTGCTAAAAATAGCAGTTGAGCATAAAAGGCAGAAAAGCAATTCTGAAAGTTGGAAACTCTTATTTGACGAAAAGGGTATCCAGAAATGCAAAAACATCTACAAAAAGAAAACAACGGGAACATAAATGGAAAGCATATTTTTGGGTGATGCAAGATTGCCCTCACACCACTGGATGCTCCTACATCAGACACCCAGGGTAATTTGAGAAGTGACCCCGTCACGTCTCAGATGGTTGAGGAAAACCCAAACGGTCAACCTCTGCCTTAGACAACCATGATGAATCTTCCACAGGCCTCCCTCTCCACTTCACCAAATATTCTTCATATTGCCTATTTCTGGTACTCCTTCCCACACGGCTATCTAGGATTTCTTCAATCTGCTCCTTCTCTGAAGTAGGTGTTGGAATGCCACATTGTTTTGTTATTGGTACTTCCTCTGCGCCACCTTCATGATACTCTGTCAAATCTGAAATATTAAACACAGGGGAAATATTGACTCCATATGGCAACTCTACCTCATATGCATTCCCTGATTCATGCCTCTTCACAATTTTACAGGGACCAAACTTCTCCATCTTCAGTTTGTTATAGGTTCACATTGGAAACCTTTCTTTCCTCAAGTGGACCATCACTTCATCACCAATTTGAAACTCCTTATACCTCCTCTTCTGATCTGCCTTAACCTTATACTGCATATTCATCTTGTTAATATGCTCTTTGACATTCTCATGTATATTCTTGATGTGCTCTACAAAGTCTTCGGCTTCGACACTTGTCTTCTTCTCTTGGTCCATCTTTCTTAGTTCTGGAGTGGTCCTGGGACTGCCTCCATACACAATCTGGAATGGTGATCTACCAGTGCTTCTATTGACATAATTGTTGTAAGAAAATTCTACCTAGGGTAAGATCAAGTCCCATCCCTTGGGTTTATCTCCTACCAAGCATCTCAATAGGTTACCCAGACTTCTATTCACAACCTTAGTCTGTCCATCAGTTTGTGGATGGTGTGCAGAACTAAACTTCAACTCTGTTTTCAACTTTTTCCACAAGGTCCTCCAAAAGTATCCAACAAATTTTGTGTCACAATCTGAGACTATACTCTTTGGCAGACTATGTAGCCTCACCACCTCTATGAAGAACAAGTCAGCAATGTGGACTGCGTCATGGGTCTTCTAGCATGGGATGAAATGTGCCATCTTCGAAAACCTGTCAACTACCACAAATACTGAGTCATTCCCTCTTTGTGTCCTTGGCAAACCAAGAACAAATTCCATACTTATATCCTCCCATGGCCTCTCTGGTACAGGTAAGGGCTAATACAACCTAGTATTCTGGCTCACTCCTTTAGCCATCTGACATACCCTACAACTCTGCATAAACTTCTTCACATCCTGTGATAATTGAGGCCAATAATAATGCTCACTGATAATGGCAATGGTCTTATCTCGACCAAAATGTCCTGCCATTCCTCCACTGTGCTTCTCCTTTATTAGGTTCTCCCTCATGGAACTCTTCGGAATACACAATTGGCTTCTCTTAAACAGCATGCCATCCTGGATTATGAAATCCATCCACTTCATCCTGTCAACTGTAACAGGCTCCTTGCAAGCTTTCCAAGCCTCTGCGAAATCGGGATCTTCAGGATACAATGTCTTGAGTTCATTGAACCCAACCACTTCAATCTGCATCTTAGTCAAAAATGTTTGCCTCCTACTTAAGGCATCTGCAACCCTATTTGACTTGCCACTCCTATGCTTTAAAACAAAGGTATAACTATGCAAAAATTCTACCCATTTCATATGCCTCTAATTTAATTTTCCTTGACTACTCAGGTACTGTAATGCTTGATGATCAATAAACAAAACAAATTCCTTCGATAACAAATAATGTATCCATTTCTTTAACGCTTGAACTATTGCATAAAATTCCTGATCATATACAAAGTACTTTCTCTTTGCATCATTTAACTTTTCACTGAAATAGGCAATGGGCTTACCTTCTTGGCTCATCACTGCTCCAATGGCACAACCACTGGCATCACAATCCACCTGAAACACCTTATTGAAATATGAGGGCTAAAATTGGTTGCTCTGTCACCTTTTGCTTCAATAGATCAAAACTCTTTCTGCTCCAGTGCTCCACTTGAACTCTTTTCTATCCCCTCTCATTGTTTCAGTGAGGGGTGCACAAATACTACTGAAGTTTCTAATGAACTTTCTATAAAAACTGGCCAAACCATGGAAAGATCTCACCTCAGTAGTAGTTCTTGGGGTAGGCCATTCTAGAATAGCACTTCTTCTTTCCATCTTGAGACCTTTTGTCGAGACAACAAACCCCAAGTACACTAACTCCTTCACAAAACTAGCACTTCTTTAGATTAATCAACAATTTTTCTTCTCTCAAATTTTCAAAGACTCTCTGAATATGCATCAAATGCTCACCCAGGGACTTACTAAATATTAAAATATCATCTAAGTACACAATGAAAAAATTCCCTAGAAACTCTTCGTACCTCGTTCATGAGCCGCATGAATGTGCTCAGTGCATTGGTTATCCCAAAAGGCATGACTAACCACTCGTATAGGCCCTCCTTGGTCTTGAAGGCAGTCTTCCATTCATCACCCTCTCGAATCTGGATCTGGTGATATTTTCTCTTCAGATCAATCTTCGTGAAGTATTGTGCTCCACTCAAATAGTCCATCAGGTCATCCATCCTTGGCAAGGGAAATCTGTACATGATTGTTATCTTATTTATGGCTCGGGAGTCTGTACACATCCTCCACTCCCCATCCTTCTTTGGTGCTAGTACTGTAGGTACTGCACATGGGCTCAAACTCTCTCAAATCAAACCATTTCTCAACAAATCTTGAACTTGTCTGTTCAACTCCTCATTTTCTACAAGAGTCATTCTATGAGCTGCCTTATTTGGTAAACTGGCTCTAGGGATCAAGTCAATCTGATGACTGATCTTCCTCATTGGTGGTAAACCCTCAGGTACATTATCAGAAATAATCTCCTAAAACTCATCCAATAGTCTAGAAACTTCTACTGGCACCTTCTCACTATCTTCCTTTTCCATTCTAGGAATCAATGCATAACACATACGCTCATGCTTCATGCCTTCTAAAAATTTCCTTCCATCGACAAAACAAATTCTAGCACTACTGCATACCTTTTCTTCGTCCTTCTTCAGGGGTTTCAACTTATGGCAGACTTCATCCTTCATCAAGGAATAAGTGTTTGCATGGCCATCATGTACAACTCACCTATCAAACTACCATGGCCTCCCCAACAACATGTGACATGCATCCATGGGGATGATATCACAGAGTACCTCATCATGATAGCTTCTGATCTTGAACTTCACCAGGCACTGCTCATTGACTAGAACTTTGTGGTTTTCTGCAACCAGGAAATCTGATATGGGTGTGGATGCCTTTCCCTTTTCAGCTTCAACTTCGTAACCATCTCTTTTGACACCAAATTATCAATGCTCCCACTATCAATAATGACTTCATAGCATTTGTCTTCACACTTGCACCTTGTGGAACATATTCTTCCTCTATTCTGGCTCCTTCTCTTCAGTCACCAAGGCTCTTCTAACCACTAGGGCTTCTCCCCTTTCAGCATCATCTGAATGCTCGGATTGAGCCTCCTCATCTGCATGTGCAACCCTTCCACGACCTTCTGGCCTTCTTTCTGTCCTTCCTTGGTGTTGTCGACATTCATAGGTTTGATGCCCTTCTTCACCACAATGGAAACAAGTTCCTCTAAAACCACCTCTTCCAGGCCTTGGCCCAGGTCTTCCTCGTCCTCTACCTCTTTGATCACCACTGTTTTGATCACGAGAGTAGTAGAAGTTATCATTCCTCTGGCTTCAACTGGTACCCACATCTTCATTTTTCCTTTCATCCTCATTTTGGCTCCCAAAAGATCTTCCACTACCCCTTCCGCTTTGACCTCCTCGGCCTTTTTGCTTGTTGTCAAATCTTTTGTTCAACTTCTCCTCAACTTTCAGAGAAAACTGGTATGCATCCTCAATGGTGGTCATTCTGACCAGGCCTAGCTCCTCTTGAATGCTTGGTCATAACCCATTAAGATAATGGGCTACCTTTTCCTTGTTGGCCTTTGCATGGCCTGTTCTGATGATCATCTTGTGAAAATCTTCTGTGTATTCTTTCACAAATCTACTTCCTTGCTTCAACCCTTGCAATTTCTTTAGCAGATCTAACTCGTAGTCCACTGGTATGAACTGCTTCTTCAGTTTCTCCACCATGCAATCCCAACTACTGATCTTTCCTTTTCCTCTTCGATTTCTCTCCAACTAGACCTCTTTCCACCAAATATTGGCATGGCCCTTCAGCTTTGTTTTTGCAAACTTAACCCAATCTGGGTCCTCTACTTCTTTATACTCAAAATATTCTTCTAGCTTGTTGATCCAGTCGATCAACTCTTCCAGGTTCAGACTTCCGGAATAACTGGGGACTTCTATTCTGGGTCTTTTTCGATCTTTGAAATGGCCCGTCAGCTACATTTGATCTTGATCAATTGCTTCTTCTTCCTCTTCTATGTCTGAATCTTCCACCTCTTCTTCATCCTCACTTTCTCCTCTCCTTCCTGGGTTTAACCCTCTTCTCATTTGTTCCTGCAATGCATCAATTTGTCTCTGGAGGGCTCTGAAACCCTCAGCCGCCAATGGATCTCTTCCACCAGCATTTCTGCCACCTCTGGCACCACCACGCCTACCAGGAATCACTCTTGGAGGCATCTTGAAGATATTGAACCCACAACCACAGTCCTGGTGCAAACTGCCTCACGATCAACGATCTGTTCACATGCTCAAGAAAACCCGCTCTGATACCACTTGACGAGGGAGAAAACCCGAGACACATAAATAATGCACACAACTAGAAAACTTTATTATTATTCAATAATGAAAATCTTACATGCAGAGGATCCAAAATCCTCGAGCTCTGTGATACAATCAAGCTACAGAAGTTTCAGAAAAATTACAGACATTACAGAAAATCCCCTTTTTGCAGCATGCGAACTCTTTCCCCAAAAAAGCTATCCAAAAATCAGAAACTAGCCCATAAATAGCCCATTTTCAGTTTGGAGCCAAAAACAACATTTTAGTTATGAGTTTTGGTGGTTTGGAGCCAAAATTACGATTTGAAATTCAAATTTAAATTCACATTCAAAAATTAGCACATTTCTAAAATATGCACCAACTTCCAGAAGCCATAACTTTTAATCCAACTGTTGGATCTTCAATGATAATGCCTTTTCGGAAAGCTCTCGAAAAGATGATTTTCCACAAAATAGATCTATGGCAAACTACTTTGGCATTTTCACAAATTTTTAGGCCTATCCGGAACCGTTTAGTGCCTCAAAATGGACTCGGAAGGTTTTTTAGGGCAAAAAGCAGAAACTGGAAGTTGAATAACTTTCAAACCGTGAATGATCTTGACTTGATTCTTTCGCAAAAGTGTTTATTTTTCCATCCTGAACCTTCCCATAATTTTTTTTTTCCCACGCCTTCAGATTCACACCTGCTAAAAATAGCAGTTGAGCAGAAAAAGCAGAAAAGCAGTTCTGAAAGTTGGAAACTCTTATTCTACGAAAAGGGTATCCAAAAATGCAAAAACATCTACAAAAAGAAAACAACGGGAACATAAATGGAAAGTATATTTTTGGGTGATGCAAGATTTCCCTCACACCACTGGATGCTCCTGCATCACCAACCATCTCCATACTGTTGACATCAATGACCAACACCAACAACTGTTAACATCAATGAAAACACTAGCTCTCTGAAAAACCATTAACAACAAAATCAACCAATGACCATTCTACAACAAGAAGCACTCCCCCTGACTGGGGCATCTTTTACTCTTCACACTCTCTCTTTTACTTCTGCTTCACTAACTTCTTCTCCCCCTACCTAGGGACTTCTTCATTCTCTCATACTCTTGTGAACACTCTCTCCCCATATGTTTTTCATACCATATTCTTTCCTGGAATACTCCTTTGGACTATGGTTTTTCAACCAACTCTCTCCCCCTTTGACATCAATGGAAAAGGACCATAAACTCAGCCAACTCTCTTTATTGCATACTTCACATTTTTCATTGTTCTTTCTCTTTTTAGCATTGTACTTTTTTCTCTCCCCCTTTGACAAAACTCAAATGGAAACACCTGCACCTTTCACACATCATCTGCATAGAATTTATTTTTTTTTCCCCTTTTGACATCTACATACACCACTTTGACACCACTTGCAAGACCAACAACCAACTTTTCTCTCACTCTCTCCACTACACTCACTTTTCTGCATTCTCCCCCTTAGGAGCACAAAATAAAAACATTGTGCTCAACCAGAAGCACTACTACCTACTCCCCCTAAGAGGTAGCCTTCAACATCAATCCAAGACAAAGAATGTATCTTGAATTCTCACCTGGATAGATGCACTAACTTATGCATCTAGTTAAAAGAAAGAGGGGCAATAACCCCTAACTTTTTCCATAGATACTCAAAATTATCTTTTGGAAGAGCCTTTGTAAGGATATTTGCAACTTGATCTTTTATAGTCAAATACTCTAGCTTCACCTCATTCTATACAACTTTCTTGCTTAGAAAGTGATACCAGATAGAGATATTTTTTTTTCTTGAATGCATTACTGGTTCCTTTGAGATATTTATAGCACTTGTATTATTGCATAAGATAAAAATAGGTTCATTGTATGATACTCTAATATCCTTTAATGTTTTATTCATTGAAAATGCATGTGTGCAACATGATGTTGTTGTAATATACTCTACCTTTGTAGTAGATAATGACATTGAATCCTACTTACTCAACCATGAAACCAATCTTCTTCTAAGAAAGAAAGCATTGCCACTTGTACTTCTTCTATCATCTTTACAACCTTCCCAATCTGCATCTATATATGCACTCAAGGAGAAATGAGTATCCCCAGGATGCTACAAACCATGGTCTAGAGTTCCCTTCAAGTATCTAAATATCCTCTTCACTGCTACAACATGATATTATCTAGGATCTTTTTGAAATATTTCCACAAGATAGACTACATGCATGATATCCAGTCTAGTAGCAATTAGATATAGCAATCCACCAATAATTGATCTATATTTTCTCTTCTCAGCCTTATGAGATTCATCATTATTTCTCAACTTACAACCAATAATCATAGGGGTACACAGTGGTTTAGAATCCTCCATCCCAAACTTCTTCAAAATTTTCTTGACATATTTTGACTGTGAAATAAAAATACCTCTTTATGATTGACCAATTTGTAATCCAAGGAAGAAATTCATTTCCCACATATTGGCATCTCAAACTCTTTCTATATTTCCTTTAAAAACTTCTTGCACATACCTTCATTCCCTCCAAACATAATTTCATCCACATACACTACCATAGTTAGGATTTCTTCTCCTTCAACCTTGAAGTATAGTTTACTATCTATAGTACCTTTCTTGAATCCTTGTTGTGACAAGTACTTATCTAACGTTGCATACCAATCTCTAGGAGCTTGTTTGAGTCCATATAATGCATTCTTCATGTTCAAATAATTTCATTTATGTTGTTGGAAACATGAGCATGAGGGATACATGCAAGGTATATTTCTATGTGTTGCAATGTTGTCATTGATGTCAACATTGTATATTGATATGAAGACCTTGGTGCAAATCATTTTGGTTGGTCTTGAAATTATTATGGTTACAATTTTTTAAGATGGTTTGATCTGGAGAAGTCAATTGTGTTGGAAATTGACTAAGTCTCAATTCTACTAATTTAGTGTGACAAAGAATTTGTTTTTTCATTCGCACTAGTCCACAAATGAATTTTTCACTCTATGCTTCTAACATTAATTTTTTTGTTGTTAGAAGTATTTGATTCCATAATTTCATTATGTTTTGGCTTTTGGTTTGAGAGATCTAAGTAACAAAAGTTCGTTCTAGTTGTTTACAATTATTTTATGTACAGTGCATTTGACTAGGAGATTCTGCACTTCTTCGCAAATAAGTTTTTGGCTTTATGCTTTTGAGGATAAGTTGACATATGGAAATATTGTATGAATTCCAATTGGCATTGAGTTTTGAGCTCCCCGTGTTTGAATGTGGATACATAGTTGAATAATTTTGGTATTAGGTCTTCTTTGGTGCCAACCTAATAAGTTTGAAGGTATGTGAAGATTAAATAAGTGTTGCAGTCTTATATGGGATCTATCATAGGTCCATTTCAATGTGTTTCAATTTGTTTTGAATTTTGAACCTTGGTGTGAAGCATGTGTGAAAAGGATTGAAGCTAACAAGTTATGTTTTGAATATTACATCTGATTAGGTTGACCTAATTGATGTTATACTAGAAGTGAATATATATGTTAGATCTTTTTCGATGTTTTGTAAAGTGTGATGAATGTTGTGAATGTCCTACATGTGAATATTATTAGATCAGTGTGAATTTAAATTTGTTAATGTTGAGTAGAAGAAGTGATGCAAATTTAGAGGAAAGAAGAGTGTTAGATCATAATCAAACGAAGTGTGTAAAGTCGATTTATTGAGCTTCATTAGAATTGTATTTCATTCATATGATAGATGCAATTATAACAATTCAAAATAGATTGTGAGCCACAATCTCACTTCTATCTTTCTCTCTGTGGGTAGTGAATCTACTTGGACAATGAGTCCACCTACAATAAGCACTTTTGTAAATATACTATAACTAGTTATAATATATTGTGAGCTAATCCTCATTGTGGTTTTTTCCATTTTGGGTTTTCCACCTAAAAATTCTGGTGTTCGTGTGTTATGTGGTGTTGTTGATGTTTCATGATTTATTTCTTTATTATAGTTGAATATGCTTTGGTGATTGTATGTTTAATGTTTGAATGGTTTAAGAGAATATTGATTCACCCCCCCTCTCAATATTTTGGGTGTTCAACAATTGGTATCAATGCTCGATTCCTTGGAAGGAGCTTAACCACTTGGGGAAGACCTTAGAGGTTGAAAACATGGTTGATAAAAAAATTCCTATTGTGTGAGGGGGAAAATCATAGTGCGTAAACAAGATAATGCAATGAAATAGAGGCTAATCTAACTCAAAAACACTAATCTAGATCTATTCCTTCACTCACAAAATTAAACTAAACTATTATTGAATTCAAGAAACAAAATCAAAAGATGAAAGCATACATGAATTCATAAAAATAATAGAGTTACCATCTCGTGTCGGAGTGTATTTGCATGATGTTGGGTTGTTCATATCACTGTGAAGCCTCCATTGTTGTGTGCGAGAAGCTTTGATGTGATGCGTGTTGATTGAAGAAATGTGTTGAAGCATTTTCAATGGTGTTTATGATCTTGGTAGTACTTCATTGTGTAAATGATGTTGATTCTTCGATCCTTTTTTGTGAGGAAAGAGGTTTATTATATAGAATTTTTTATTTAAAATGAACGCTCTGAATTGTGTAGTAGAATATCGTAATCAACGGTCGAAAGATGTTGAGAGGATTTAGATGGGCATAATCTATGCAAAATAGATTACGTAATTAGTATGATTGTAGAAATAGATTGAATTATCTATGGGATTGAGAGATAGATTGATCAGTTAGGAATATAGATTGAGAAATCAGGGGATTGCAATTTACTCAATCAAGAAAGTGGTTGAGAATGATTAATTAATTGATTTAATTCATTCATTCTGGAGTTGAACATGCAAATCAATTTTGACTTTTGCAAACAAAGTTGCATTTGTTTGATTTTATTTTTGATGATGTATGGAATAATTTATTCAAATTTGGAGGGAAAGTGAGTTAATTAAATTATTATGATTTAAGAATTTAATCGACTTAGGGGAATAAAGTGGACTAGCAACATAATTAATTAATTGGTGTTATTTAACTAATAAGGATGAATAATGTTATATTAGGAATTTATTAAATAAATGAAATTTATTTAATTGGTCAAAATGATAAAATGAGAATTAATTAAATAATATCGTATTATTCAATTATAGCAAAAATAAGGTTTTAGGACCTTAATAAATAAATAGAATTTATTTAATTAGTCAAAAATGATGAAAAAGTGAATTAATTAAATAATATATTATTCAATTAATAGGGGAAATTAGTGTTTTTTATTCTTTTGATGTGAAATGCAGTAATAATGATGTCAATGATGTGAAAATGTCATTTAGTATGTGTGATAAGTGTTAGGTCATTTTTATATGTCTACATTTTTCCCCTCTTTGATACAAAGTACGGGTTGCTTTGTTTCAAATATTTAATGTTAATATCAAGAATTTGAAAAAAAATTACACCCCATTGTTCCCCAGTAGTCAGCAGAATGATGGTAGGACTTTGTGCTACCCTCTCGAGAGGTTGGTTGAAATTTTTGATTTTGAGGTTAGGCTCATAACACTGTTCTATTTTAGTTTAGATGCATAGAGAGTAAAAAAATTAGGTCTATAGGTCCCTTTTTGCTTGTTCAAATGTTCCTAAGAGCACCTAATTTTAACCTAGGAAGGTCCCCTAAGTAGAAAGGAGGGTTTTTGAGGGCTAAAATAGGTAATTAGGGTTCTAATTACCTCATTTTCACTTTGAGCCTATAGTGAATTCTTGTCTCTGGATTTCCCATTTTATCAATTGTCAAGGAGCTATGGTGTTGATTCAGGGAGCCCCACATTGTACAAATGTATTTTGAGAGTATAGACGGTGCATAGGTGTTGGTGCCTCGGTATGTACCCTCTCAATTCCCATTTTCATTTTTTCATGTTCCTATAATTAATGCTTAAATTCCATCAAGTCAAAAGCATAGTTTTTAGAATTTTGGCACTATTGATTTGGTTTTCTTGCTTTTTCCATTTTGAAACTAGCACTTTTGAGATAACTATGTGCACTTGACTTACTTTAGCACCTTTGACTTAATTTTTTGCATTTGTAATTTGCTTTTGCTATACATTTTCACTTTTGAATTATCTTCCTCATTTTCTATGCTTTTTTTTTAGTTTTGCGCTTTTACCAAACTTTTTCGATTTTGATCTTTGAGCTCTTGTTATTTCTCCTCGCTTTTGCAAAAATTTCCTTGCACTTTCCTTTTTTCTTTTCTTTTGCAAAAATCTTCATCGCTTTTGCTACAAACTTTTCACTTTTGACTTTTCTAGAACCCTAAGTTAGTTTATTCATTGTTTTCATTTCGTTTTGCATGTTCAGAGCGAACCCCTAACATCGTGGGTTGAATGATTATAAGTGGTTCTTAAACCACTACAGTCAAGGAAGTGACAACCACAAGATCTATTTGATTTGATTGTCAATTTTGATGTTTTAGAGTGATATTTTCTAGATGTGATCAAGCTATGTCACATTTGTTATGCCTCCCATCCGATGTCATAGTGCAATGATAACCGTGCTCGTGGAGCAGTGGCATTCAGATACTTCTTCATTCCATTTACCTATAGGGGAGGCCACCATTACCCTCGAGGATGATTAGAGGATTCTTTGCATACCTATCCATGGTGAGCTCATTACATACTCCATTCAATAGGATACCCACACTATGCAGCGTGTACTTGGTGTTACACACTTGAAGGTTCAACAATCTGAGATAGATTTATATGAGTTTGTTGGTAGTGTTGACCCTATTTCCCTTGTTCTTTGTGGGTTGATTTTAGGGCTAGTTATTCCCGATAGGAGAGGCCGCTAGTTCCCTATTGGATGGGGTATATGTATCAAGGAGATATTTGAGCATGGGACTAGATATACATAGGGTCCATGTCTTTTCGCCCACCTATATAGAGATATGCATGAGGTTACATATCGGGGTGGGAAATCCATTTCTGTAGGTATCTCTCTTATACATGTATGGGCCTAGGAGCACATTATAGTGATGCAGCCCGATGGCATACAAGATCATATTGATGGTGACCCATACTCCTCTCATTATGGAGATTTTCTACATTATACCTTTCTTGGGGAACTTTCATACTAGCATCATGTATTTAATGACATGTCAAGTTTTGTAGGGAAACCATATATGGATTGTGAGGCCTATCCAGATGATGCAGTACAAGGATGGGGGGTTTTGTGAAACAACCCATCCAAGTAGCCACAACAACCTTACTTCAAAAGTTGAAAACATTTGCAATAAATTTTTAGTGGAAAATATAACCAAATCTTCTTCATTCAAATTGAATAATTTTTTTCCATACAATTTTTAGCTACAACAACATATGCTACTAGCATTCCATAAGCTATATTGAAAATAATTCTACAAGAAAGAATCGCTAAAACTCCACAAACCCATCACTTTTGTTCATCATTTCTCCTTGATTATCACAAATTGTTTTGAAAACACCTTCTAGGTTTGGTGTACCTCATTCTCGGCTTTCTGGATCATTTTGAAATTCTTGATTTTGTTACCGTATGAGAAACTTATGCCTAATTTACTAAAACTAGGTATCACAGTCATGGCTAAAACAATCTTTCTCTCCCCAAAATGTCAATCAAACCTCTACCCCCTCCACTTTTAATTACTATCCCACACTGATAATTTATCCACACTAATGACTTAAGCACCTCAAAAATAAATAGCAAATAATTTTGATGTGTAGGATTGCTTCATGCAATTGTATCCCTTCAGACAACACCTAGGTAAGAAGAAATGTTCCATGAGTTGAACTCATCAACAGCCTCTTGGAAAATCCTATGAAACGACGCGGAAGACCGAGCGACGATGACGCCAGACGCCGATTTCAGAATTTTTTTCGATGGATTACTGATTTGACGACCATTAATTAGAATTAATTAATCACCTGGCTGATGATTTTATCTTTCGATTAATGATTGATTTATGAACTGAGCATGATTTCCTGACGCGAATGACGATTAACATAATTATTTTAATCTCGGGAAAATTATTGTTAACGGACTTTTCCTTTTTCCCAGAGGGGATTGACCTGATTCCGACCGATTCTCGAATCCATATTATTTTTTTATAAATAATCCTTCTTTGATTGGAATAATTCGGTGCTGAATCTTGACGCGACCTGTCTCGGAGCGGACGGGATATTAATGTTCATCCTAATCTGTGACTTTATATGAGCAGAGCCATTTCGATGCCGCTGCAGGAGCTCCTTCAATTTTCTTATTCACTATCTTCCCCATATACTCTTCTTCACTCTATTTTCCCAAAATTTCTAATGTTTCCAAGTCCTTCAATAAACCAAACTTTGTTGCAACTTCATCGTCATCTTCTACAACAATAATGCACAAATTCATGTATCTCTTTCAAATCAAATTTTCTTTCACAAATATCATATGGATGACTATTTACTTGAATATTTTTTTTCTTCTCTATTGCTGCCCCAACTTCACAATCACCATATTCATTTATCTTTTCTTCATGCAAATTAATATTTACTTTGTAAAAATCAAAAGAAGGAGATAATACCTTTTTTTTTGTTGTTGCAACCTCTTTTCTTGTGTATGCAATTTCATTTTTATTTTCTTTTATATCATCAACAAGATGTAAATCTATTGCTACCTCTTACTTTCTCCATTTTATACTTGTGTCTTTCTTATTTCCTAGCTTTGTTTCATCTACATTCATGCGGGTTGCTCCCACATGACTTTCTTTCCATACTCTTTCCACCATAGGGTTGCTACACTGCACTTCAACATTCTATTTTTCATTGTCCTCTTTGCCAAACCTCTACTTTTCCTCTTTCTTCTCTTTGTTGTCCTCTATTACAACTTTGTTTCCTTCTTCATTTCGTGCACACAAATCATTATTTGTAAACTCATTCTGAAAAAAACAATGTAATTTAACTTCATATATTTTCTAATTTTCTTCAACTGTAGCTTTCTTTTTCATTCCCAAGCTTTCCTCTGTAGACACTGAAAAATGTCTTAAGTTTGTGAGCATCATTTTTCTTGGTCTTCATCCTTCAATAACTGAATCATTTTAATTATTCAATTATGTTTGATCATATTCCTCTGTTAATTAGATATTTTTTAATTATTTAATTAATTCACTTTCTAATCTCTATTCTATCCTGACCGATTAAATAATTTAATTGTGTTGCTAATGTACCCCATTTTCTTCTATAATTAAATAAATCATCATTTATTTAATTACTTCTCTATAGTCATATAATAATTATTATTTGACCCTTTATTCTTCCATGATTAAATAATTGTTGAAATTATTTTATCCCTCTCCAATTTTCATCCTCACATTCAATTAATTAAATGCTCCATCTTTTGTTTCCTCCAAATAAATAATTTAAAATTTATCCCTCCATTTTGGTCAAAGATACCCTATCATTATTTCATGTCATAGCCTGCATGTCTTTCATAGCCTACATGTCTTTCATAGCCTACATATTTGTCATAGCTTGCATGTATGTCATAGCTTGCAGTCTATCTGTCATGATTCCTCCAAGAATAACATATTCTTGGTGCATCAATTCTAGACAATTGATCTTGGAATCTTTCTAGAAGTTTAATCTTGACCATCCATTTTATAACCTCCCTTTCATGCATCCTCCACCATTGATCTTGGAATCCTTCTAGAGGATTAATCTCAACCATTCATTCAAAAGGTTGTCTATAAAAGCAACCTTCCTCCTTCATTTTCACCTTAACAGCTAACTTTCTCCAACTTTCTTGCTTACTATTTGTAGGTATTTGCACAACTGCAACAAAAAAATTGAGGGAAATATTGGCATAAGAAGAAGGAGAGCAAGGGAAGTGAAGCAACTACAATGGGGAGTATTTATTTATGCATGCTTTCATTTTAATTTCTCATTGTTTGTATTCTCTTGTTGATGTGGTTTTGTAGTCTAGAGGTGTTTAGTTGTCACTATTCTAGGCTAGAAATTAAGAACCCCATCTTACATTGTGAACCTGACGTGAATCTTACAATTTTGTAGAGATTTCCATTTGTTTTCTTGTTTGTTTTTGTTGTTTTGTAGGTTAGAGCCAAGAATTTGCACAAAATCTCGTCATCTTCTTTTTAGCACAGAAAAATGAGCACACAAAATCTTAAAAAATGATTATCTGGGTTTTGTAGGCCTTGCTTTTAGCTTTCTGGAACTTTAAATGGTTTAAAATTTCATTAAGATTTGAGAAAGTTATGAATCTTTTAATATTTGTTGCTTTTTGAATTTAGTTGTTAAAACCCGTGTTTTCTTTTTCCTATAACATTTTTTCGTGCAGAATCTTGAAAAAATATTTTCTGGGTTTTGAAGGTTTGAGTTTCAACCTTCTATGGATTCAAACGATTTAAAATTTCATTAATTTGAGAAAATTATCGTTGTTTTAATTTTTTGTTGTCATTAAACTTTTCTTTTGAGTTACTAATCTCTTGTTTTCAACATGTGGCACAACTTGGAGGGAATCTAAAAACTATTTCTTTAGAAAAAAATCGATCTTTTCATTTCTTTAGGCATAATCAATTTTGTTTGCTTTCAACAACTACAACAAATTGCATTCACACTCATAAAGGTTAAAATGAACATGCATTTTCATTCATAAAGGTTAAAATGAACAACAAATTGCATATTTCATTCATGGGCTTAAAATGAACAACAAACTGCATATTTCATTCATGGGTTTAAAATGAATAACAAATTGCATATTTCATTCATGGGCTTAAAATGAACAACAAATTACATATTTCATTCATGGGTTTAAAATGAACAACAATTTGCATATTTTCACTCATGGGATTTAAAATTGACTTGAATCACATTTCATTGGCTTAATAAGAATCCAAGTATTTTCAAATAATAAGCAAGGTTTAAAATCAATTGACTATCTTTTAGTGTAGAAAACACTTCAATTGGTGCTTTAAAAAGAACAACTGTATTCTTTCACATAGATTAAACTAGAGGGTAAAAGAACACCATGTCTTAGTGTTTGAAGGTGGTAGGTATTATACTCTCACCTTGTGCAAAGATCAAAAATCCAAACCCATCCGCTTTTGTGTTTACCCATTAGAGGGTTTTCCTTAGTGGGAAAAAGTACTCACCCTAAGGGAACGACCCAAGCAGTAACAAGCCAAATCCAAGTCCTTTCGAACCGCTATATAAATTTGTGGCTATGAGGAAAGTTTGCGGTCAACAGGACAGTACATGATAGTTCTCCTCCAGTATCTTTATTATACAAGAAACCCTTGTTCTAAGGGTTGGGAGACCTCTCGAGGGAGTTTATCATCATATCCCCTGAACCAGATGCCCTTACTAGACATATTTTTTTTTAGAAGCCTAGCCATTTCTAGTCATTGCTTGGTATGGTGCATGGTATAGTATCATGCTCGAAGACACTCACTACTAACTCCCTTGAGTAGAGATAGTAGTTCCTAGGAAGTGACTACCTGGGAATTCAAAGTTGGCATGCCCATAGAAGTGAGTGTCGTGGAGGCGAGCCAGTACTACCAAGTTCCTAGGCTATCCTCTTTGAATAAGTGTGGTTGGATAACTCCAAGTGGGAATTCAATTAATATTTTCCTTGCCAACCTTAGGATTGTGTTTGTCTTCTTTAAAAATCAAACATTTTCACATCAAACCAGTCCTAAACAAATTGCTTGATATTGTATGTTGTGTTTTCCAATCATATCTCATCAGAAACAGTAAAAAAATTAGATCAAAACCATTTAAGAAACATCGAAACTATCAAAACAACATTTTGGAAAATAACAATTGCTAGATACAGAGCCACAACTGCCTAATTACCACAATTTTACAAAATCCTTGTCCAAAACTGAACCAATTCATCATAATAGTGATCTTGACTTCCAAACCAGAGATTTGCAAGGTTTAGCAATTCATTTTAGGCATTCCCATTAGAAATACATTGCATTATAGGTTGCATTCCTCAATCCTTTGCATTACACAAATTAGACCTTGAATTTTAAGCTGCATTTAAACCTTCAAATTTTGAACATAGGGAGACCTTTGAGCTTTTGAAAATTCTTGGTTCTTATTCTACTTGTCATTGACCATTGTCCTTGTCATTTGTCTTGTCATTGTCACTTTGTCAAGATGAGTCTTAGTCTTGTGTCTTTGTTTTGGTTGTCCTCTTATGGTCAATGACATTTGGAATATTTTTCCTTGGGTTAACATTAGCTTGAGTGCCACCCTTTGTTTAAAATTTTAGGATTCCTTTGCATTAGATCACCCTCATTTAGACTACCCTTCCTTAGATTGCACTTTACCCATTATTTCAAAAATACAAAAAAATAGCTCACTTTACCTTAGTATCATATCAATCCCTCATTACCCTTTCATTTTCATACCCCAAAATACAAAAACATAGATTAATCTCATTATCATCATAACCTTGCATTAGTATCATTTAGTCACCTTATCACTCACTTCAACCATCAATCAATCTTTTAGTGTCCTTTAGCATCCATTATCCCCTATCTTTTAGGCATTGTCATCCTTGCATTATCACCCTTGCATTTTCATATCCAAAAATCCAAAAAAAAAAACATATCCTTTGGTCATAGGGTCATATTATCATTCTACCATTCCTTAATATTGGTCTTAGGTGCATCCTTATATCCAAAAAAAAAAAAACATAGCATAGGTGCATACCTTCCATTGCATTGGCATCACTTAGGCTTCATACCATCCACCACCATGCCTTCCATTCACCTTGGTATGCTTAATAGTTAAGTTTAATACCAATTACTTTGCATTGGTCAATCCCAACAAGCCATAGACTTCAAAAGACAATACTTGGAATCCAAATACCAAAAAACCACAACCCATAGTCAATTACCGATCTATCCCTCTTATCAACACCCCATAAAATCTAGTCTTCCATCCATCTACCCTCATTATCAAGAGTCCCTTAGCACAATCCATGTCATTCCACAACAAATTTCCATTAGTCATCCCTATCCTAACTTTGACAAGGGAAACCAACCTTCCAAAAACCCATTCTAGGCTTCCACATCCTATCCCAGTCCATCATCCACTAATCCATTTATATTCACCCCATCCCAAGCTACATTTAGTCATGAAAATACATTTGATCATGGTCTCCAAAATTACATTGCATTTCCTACACCTTGGGATACATTCCAAAAGAAAAATCCAAAGCATGATATCATATCTTCACCTTCATGTCAAGATTAAAGTATGAAGTAGTCCATCCCATGACCCCAGCCTTAAGTCCATCCAAGAAGTCCTTCTAGATAATCATGGCATCCAAAATTCACTTATCCTTGATCAAGATCCCATTCCCAATCATGTCATCCAAGACAAACCTATTTTTGATCAAGATCCTACCCTTGAACATGAAATCCAAAATGATCCACTCATCAACCTTTATTCCATTCATGATCAAACATTTGAAGTCAATCATATCCAAGTACCAAACACATCTATTTCCCAAGATGAGACACTTGCCTCATTTGGACACATAGATAATCAAACAAATGACATGGATCAAGTCAAAGAGGAACATAAAAACGCTACTATGGATCAAGAAGAACATAAACAAGCTATTATGAATCAAGTCAAAGAAGAAGATACAAAAGCTACCATGGTTCAAATAAACATCCCAAATGATCAAGAAGAAACCAGCATGATGAATGATAAAGCCAAAATATCTTATCAACTAGGATCATCCACTTTTATCAAATTAGGCTTCTCATAGAGGAGAAGATTCCAAGCAGCAATTTTCACATACAGAATGATGGGTTTGCATCTTGTTTTCAAAGTAAAAAAATACCCCATCACAAATAGAATATTTCAAAGCATGCAATATCAAGGAAAAGGACTAGGTCTACATGAGCAAGGAATTCGAGAACCAATATAGTTTAATGAAAATCCTAGACATCAAGGTCTTGGCTATTCTTCAATCAGAAAATCTAATGATTTTAGTGGTACCTCCTCGATATTGGGGGAAACTTTATAAGATACAAACATCAAAATGGGGGCCATGAGTAGTCCTTGTCATAAGTTTGTTGCCAACACTCCTTCCATCCACACAATAAACTGTCATTTCAACATGAATAAACCTTATATTTGGAACTAACAAAAAGAAAATTATTACAAATCCAAAGTTCAAAATTATCAAATGTCAAAGGTCATTCAATCGAACAAAAATCCAAGTGGAAAAATGAAGTTAAAATGGATCAATTAAAGAAAATATTCCAAGTCCAAAAGTCAATCAAAATGTGGAGCTTCAAGAAAAGAGGACTCCCACATATAATAAATGTCCACATATAATAAATGTCCACCTCCTTCAAAATGGTAATCAAGCAAGGCATATAAAAGTGTTGGTTCCAAACACTATCCCAATCAAAATTCCAAACTCCATCATCCACCATCCCATGTTTGGAGAATAAAAATTGCTACATCCAAAACACCAAATAGTCCATCCACACCTACCATCATCCATCATAATCCTACATCTCACCTAAAGTCTAAAAATATCACATCACAAATCCATCGCATCTTGGCAGCAACTCTTTATCATAAGGACTCCCATGGTACTCTATCACAATGTGCATATTCTGATAAGGCCAACTCTAGTATCATAAAGGATCACAATGACATTGATCAATTGTATGCAAGTGTTATGATCCTGACAAGAAAAATACTCCACAAAGGTCACTATTGGCATATCATGACATCAGTATCTACATCAACACCATCAAAGGATTTAGAAAAATTAGCGATCATCTAGAATATCAAGCTGATATAAAAGATCAAAAAATCACCTTGATGAAAACACGGCAAAAACGGGCGTCTTGTGTGACATCGAAAGAAAAAGAAAAAAAAAAAGTCAAAAAAAAGGTAAAGAGAAAAAAATTTATCCAATAGTGAAAACCATTTATATGGCACTTTGGATAAGTACCATGATGAAAACTTGGAAAATAGGCAGCATGTGTAAGATAAATTATCTATGTGGACCATTACACTTGGGGGAAAGTTGTCTCATCTCCCATGACTTTCTCATAACATTTCCATCTATCTAATCCATATTGTTTCCATCCATTTTCCCACCTACCTTGATCTTGATAAGAAATGGGGTAGAAACATAAATCATGCTTTGGGAAAATTTTTGACATGTCTATCCTTTGGTCATACACTATCCATGAAATATCATGTCATTTCTTTCATATAATTTATCCAAACTCATATCTCGAAGAAAACAAATTATTCCTGTGTGACATAGTCCTCAGAGATCATATGCTAATTCTTTTAGCCAATAATCTTCATGTCTCTATTCTTTTCCAAAATCAATCCATTATCTTTCCATACCTATTGTTGGACTTGGTTTCCCTTGTCATTGGTTTAAGGATTCTAATATGCTTATCCAAGTTCCCTCCATAATCCCATCTTGTCCTAAGGTTAGTCATTCTAGATGCAACAATCCTAATCCATACAATCTTGCTATGCAACCTAATGTATCATCCAAAAAATTCATTGGCTTTGTTCTCAACCTTGCTACAGACCTTGATCCTTTAGTTACATTATCATCATTGGGATATGTCTTTCCCAATCCTCACGTTGTTTCGAGATGTGTCCTTCCCATATCAAACAACGTTGTCATTTTCATCATCACCTATCAATTGGCTTTCAACTTGACTAGGGGCAAGATCATGTTTGTCCTTGGATCCTTGTGCATGCTTGCTTGGTTGATTGTGGGTATCTTTCACATGCATTTTCCTTGATCCTTATTGTTATCGTCCATAATAAATTATTATTCATCCATAATAAAGCTTTGTCATCCTTCCATGGACTGGAAACCACTGACATTTGGGTATCTTGATCATCCTTTGCATTCACTGTTATCCCTTTGCACATAATAAGTTGGTCTCGCACCTGAATGGGAGAAATTTCTTGATCTACGTCTTTCTCAACATGAAAATCTAAAAAAAATAGAAAACATAAAAATCCAAAAAAATCATAAAATCATCAAAATCAAAAAAATCAAAAAAAATCAAAAAACATCAAAATCCAAAA